>JAQQAE010014295.1:0-12441 GCA_029823295.1 Pseudamia nigra | reverse complement strand
CCTGGTCATAAGCCGATGAAAGACAGATTAACGCTGGCGTTTTGCTGCAACGCGAGCGGGGACTGCAAAATTAAACCTCTCCTCGTTTAAATGTCGAGGCAGCGTGTCCGGCCGGAGAACGTGGCCCGGCCGCCCCGAGCACGTCCGGCCCCCGTTCTCTGGCCAGACTCGCCGCCTTGAAAATTTATTTGTAAACTTTTCTAAAATCCTGTCGCTGTCAGAAGTGGATTTGATGTATGATCTTACAGTTTTTTTTCAGCTGCTAAAATGCATCAATCAGTACTGAAGTCACACTTTGAAAACTCTTCAAGGAGCAAGGAGGAAATTTATGTAAACTAAACTTTTTCAGTGATGTCACGCAAAATGCATCCAAAGACCATATTTTCCAAAATTCATGAGCTCAAAACTTAAGAAAACATTCACATCAAAAAGATGACAACTTTTCTTCATGCTATTTGTGTAAACAGTATAAAAAAATCTCAGAATATATATTGTAAAAGAAAATAATTTTGGACTTTCAGGGATGGTTTTTTTTTCAACTTTTTATTTCTAAAACATTACCATATGTTTGATTCTATAAAAGATATTGAAGCAGCAGCATTTCTGCTTCATTCTGGTCACGTACTGTACAGTCAATGAAATGAAAAAAAATGTTCAATGATAAATTGAACGTTTTTTGTGATAAACCAAATTTCAAAGAGAACAGTTCATTATTTCTTTACAGTGATGCTCCCTGTTAGTGTTTTTAAGTCAGTATGTTGCACGTGACAGTGTTTGCTTTCCGGTGTGAAGTGCTCCCAGTGTTTGGATGAATGTTTATTTTGAGACATACTGTACATAAAGAGTTTCAGTGGTTTGAGTGGGTTTTAGAGGTGAGAATAACTATCTAGCCAAGATACATGTTGATCATGCAGAATTTGGAAAACATGGCTCCAGTACTCGCTGATGTGTTTAAGCAACTGAAAAAAACTGTAAATGGCAGTAAAGTTAATGTCTCCTCATTGCTGCTCTGTGTAGCAACATCACTGCTAGGAGCCTCCCAACGATCAACTCCCAGGAGGAGCTGGAATTCCATGACACCTCCTGTGGTTCAGACCAGTCAGATCTCTGTGGTGAGGACAGAGAGGCAGACCTGGAGATGGAGAAGCCACTCACAACTCCTGATCTGGATCGTACTTTTGGCAGGTATGCATTATTATTACTAAGTATATTGTGTATTTACTAAGTATATACACAATATACTTAGTATAAGTATATTGTATAAGAATATAGTGTAAGTATAAGAATAAAGTAAAAGTATAAGAATATAGAGAAAGTATAACAATAGTGTGTATATTACACACTAAATTATAGTTACAGTTTTTAGAAGTACCACCACACTGACCAAAACATGTCTGTCCGTTCGCATAAGATTAAATAACCCCAATGTCACGTAACGGAACGGAACTGACAGAGCCAAGACTCAATCGCCAGACACAGAGTGTTTTCTCACAAGAGTATATATTTATTATAACAATAATGATAATAAATCACAATAACAATATTTGCTAACACGGCCAGCAGCACTTTCAGCAATATTTTCTTGAGGTTTTATACATGTGTGCCTCCTTTGTTGCCAGTTCAACTTCAGACTGTACTGCTATATAATTATTTTATTTTGTCTTGTAGAATCCTGCTGATCGAAGAGGAAATGATAAACCAGAAGCAGTTTCAGTTTCAGCCTAAAACTGGCTGTCTGAAACCACAGAGAAAACTGACCAGTCCAAATGGGGTCAAAGTCAGGAACAACTCGAAGGTGACAGTTCCCAAACCTTTTCAGATGATGCTAAGAGAAGAGGAGAGAAAACGGCACAAGATTCGGACTCGTTCTGAGGTGGAGCTGGAGAACACCCTGCTGAGACAGGAGCTGGAAGAGCTCAGAGAATGTCACAAACAGTTCAGAGCCTCTCCGGCACCTGCTCACATACTCCAGCCCAGGTACGAAGTCATCAGTCGTCGATTCAGGCAAGGTCCCATCCTAAGCAAAGCTACCCAGAACAGGGGTAATAGTAAGAGTGACACCAACAGCAGCCGGGCTTCTATCAGTCCATCACCACAGCCTTTCCATTTCCTGGAGCGAGAGAGGAGGAAGAGGGAGGCAAAGATCGCAGCAGAGTTGGGAAACCTGTACCCAAAAGAAGAGGTGCCCACCTTCAGAGCGAGGCCCATGCCTAGATCAGTATATGGCACCAGAAAAAGAGAAGATTATAAGGCTCAAAACCGACAACTTCAGGAGAGGGAGGCCACAGAGGGCCAAAGTGAGCCAAACTCAGACCTGGAGCCAGAGGTGTTCAAGTCAGACACCACAGCACCAGAGAGGAGCTCCTGTAGGTCTTCAAGATGTCCGTCCACAAAGCCTGTGAAAAAACAGATTGAACTTTCCATTGGAATGCTAAATGAACAGGAGCTGTCTTACAACGAATCACCCAAAACCACAACCTGCAACCTCCCCTCACTTCTGCAACCAGGCTGCCAGGAGGCGCTGCTGACTAACAGTGAATACATCTGTGTGACGCAAGACTCAAGAGTGAAAAGACTGTGACAGAAAGAGGAACTGACCAGAACTAATGTGTCTTTTACTGTAGATGAATTTTATTTTGCCACTCTGTGTATCTGGGTTTGACAAGTTTCTTTATCCACAAGTAGAATAGCAGTAAAAATCCACATGTGATTTATTGGAATTTTAGTTCAGAAAGTTTTCCACAATAAATTTGTCTTCTGCAATTAAGGCAAATAGTGACGTTATTTAGGATGCACAAGTCATCATTTCAGAAGCAGCATGGCACGATTAAGAGCTGGGTAAAGTGGACAAATGCTCCAGACATCAGACATATGGATTAGTTCTTTTACTTTTTTTTTTAAATTTAAAGTAATCCAACTAATACATAAAAGTGCTAAAATGCAAAAACGTGTTGCTTGTCAAGCTTTCTGACACACTGGGTGATGCGTACAGGCATGTTTTAAATGACAGGGAAATCACAGGACCGGCTGGGGAAACACTGGGACTTCCATGGCCTGTGACCTAGAAGTGTGATCTGTAGTACTGCACTCCTTCAAAAAGAAGAACACAAAAAGTCAACGATTCATCCAGTGTTGCCGACTCTTAACTGTTACAATCGTCAAAAGGTTTGCTAAAGAACAGGCCTTTCTCAGATAAAAGTATAAGAAACATGACCATATAGTGTCTCAATGTCCTACCTGAGAATCTTATAAAGATATTATTTGTAGGTTTGTCCTCATAATGGAAAAAAATCTAATCTGTTTAAGTTTCATTTGGAGACTTTGGACTTTATTTGGACATTATTTGGACATTTTTTCGACATTATGACATACTGCCACATTAATAGTCAATTAATAGTCAACTGGCCAACTCATTATTTTACAGTAGGAATCTTATTATGACTATTTATTCGTCAGGAGTCAACTTCAAAAACCACCAGTATAGTGTCAGCGCAGCAGTAGCCACACTGTCCCGCTGTCTATGGATGCCACCCTGTCCCTCCCCTCACCTCCCCTCCCCTCCCCTGATTTTCGGAGATCAATGGGGGAGGTCCTCTCGAACACTTAAGATGACAGCACAGATCCAGGTTGAGATCAGACCACATTGATCGCCACCTGCGCCTCCTGGCACGTTTAAGCTCGTAGGATCTTTCCTTTGCAAGCGATACTTCTCATCAAAAACGGGTATCGCGGACTGCACGTGCTTCTAGTCAAAACCTGTCCTGCCGGAGGAGTCACGGAGATGCTGCCCGTGATTCTCATCCTTCTTGGTGAGTAAAGCAATCTTGAAATCACTTCAGCCATAGATGTATTAGGCATCGTGTGCCTAATAGTGTCATTATATGTTGATTAAATGAGTTCTAGCAATATTTCGTCATCCCTGGTAAGAAGCGAGCCGGGGAGGGGGTGGGGGGGTTCCACCCGTCGGATCACGCCACTACCCCCGAGTGCGTGCGCGCGCCACGCAGCGTCACCGAGCGGAAGGTGCACGCACATCACGTGCACGCTGGCTCGCTACCGGCGGTGATCTTCGGTTGGTTTCACGACACCGGACGTTTTTGTGTCTGCGTCCGCACAAGGGCGAAGAAAGGCCGATCATCGGTATTAACGCGCGCAGGTTTGTTTTGGACGGATTTAGCGGTGTGATTTTTTTTTTTTTTTCGCCTGTGGTTTTACACGGTCTCGGTGAAATGACTGTGGTCCGTAAACACGACGGTTTGAGGCGCACACCAGGAAACCGCAACATGTACCGTAGTCTGGAAACAAGGTAAACCATTTATTGTGAGACAAAATCAAACAGAGATAAGGCATTGTTACACGTACAACCACATAATTACGTGTATTGTTATTTGCCGAATCGCCAGTGAGATGTTGGAATAAAACCGCGATGCGTCTCTGTAGGAGTAATGAAAGCGGCAGTTTGTAAATCTGTGGTCACACTTTCAAATAACGCGTCTACATTAACAGAAGTTTATGTGGGTGTGTTTCTGTGAACTGTTAACAAGATGAAGTAAAAACACTTCCGAGGCAGTTCAGTTTCTCTTCATAGTGAAAACCTACTTTTATCATTTGAACCTATGCTCATTTCCCCCATAATGTTATTGCACCTAAAAGTAATACTTATATTTATTTGATTATTAGATTCTTCGACCATGACAACCTACCGTAAGCGTTTGCAATCACATACATATTATTATTAGTTCAATAGATAGTCACAAAAAATATTTCCATTGTGGTTTTCTTCTGCATCTAGTTCCGTAAATGCCAACAAAAGCACAAGTGATTCTAGAATACATTCAGTGGATGTTAACCACAAACTTTATCATCATGTCTAAGCTGACACCAGCTGAAGATAAACTGGAGTTAATAATGACAAATTAGTCACAACAGTGACTAATGGAAAACCAGTGGCTGACGTTAGTAATAATAATGAAGTGCTCAGAGGCAGAGCATAGACTGTACATTGTAATGCAAGTGTGGCCGTTACCACCTGTTAAACCTTGCCCACCACATTGTTGATCAACATGCAAATTGTCTAGAGCAGTGGAATTCAACCACAGAGCCACGAAGGGCCAAGACACTGCACTTTTTCTTTCCAACCAGTGTCTTCAGCAGGTTATTCCACTGAATTCTTTCCCACTGGTTGCTCTTAAGAGAAAAAAAAATTGCTTTAGTGAGTGGCTGGAATGAAAACCTGCAGTGTTTCTGCCCTTTGTGGTTGAACAAGCCAGCTCGAAAGGCCTAATAAGAACTAGGGCTGTGTAATGCCACCAAAATATTTCCATAAACAATAATAACAAATGCTGTGTTCATAAATCTTTTCATATCAGTTAATCAGTATATATGTATTATGGCAAACATCAAATAATTATTTTAAGCTTAAAAGTAGAGTTCTGGTCCTGAGTGAAAGTTGAAAATACCAGAACTTCATGAAGATAAAAGCTGAAAATGCAACATGGAAGGTAAAAAAAGGGCAAATTTACCTCAAAGGACTTCAAAAAGTGCAAAAGCAAAAAAGATGTAAAAGTCCAAGGTAAATGCATCATGAAAGATGAAAATGACATGAAAGACCAAGGTATTCGCTGTCATTTTAAGATCCTTTAACAAATGTTGATGATATTATAAAGGAAAAGGTTGAACGAAGAAACGAAGAGTGATAGATCATTTTGTGACAGTAATTATTTATTTATTGTCCATGCAGCTCTATGAGGAACACTCATTGCTAATGCTGTCTCACACCCGCATGTTTAAGCCCTGCATTTAACCACATTATTTTTCCTTGTTGGTTTCAGTCGTGCTTTTGCAGTGTACTGCCCACGCCCTGACTTGCACTGCCTCTCAAGACGACAGTGGGCAGACGATTTACCAGGTCCCAGACTTCGAAGGAACGCAGTGCGAGTTTCAGTTCGCTAATGCCACTGTAAGATATGTCTAACTTTTCTCATATAGGGGAAACCATATGTGCTTGTAAGATAAGGAGAGCTGTTAGATGGTTATTATGTTAACTATCCCCTTACTGTACAACCAACACTACTGCTAGTACTAACACGCAATGCCTGTATACATGTTAGACCTATATGTTGTTTGGAGGGCTGTAATCAAAATATATTGTATAAAATAAACATAATAGTAAAAACCAACAAGACTGAACCCAAAAGTGAACATAAATGTCATTATGTATGTAAAACGTGTTTTGAGACCCTAAAGTTACACTGGGTGTCTTCACATGAGCTAGACCTACAAAAATACATTATGATCAAGTGCCAACTAGTGTTCTACTTATTTATGCTGCTACAGCATAATTATTATTATTTGCCCTTATTTATGCCTTTAGTTATTTATATTCTTCTTACCGGTAGAGGACTTTATTATTGTGTCAAAAAAAGAGCTATATAAATAAAGTTGTTTTTTTTTTGCTTACTTCGAACAATGCCCCATTTCACAAATCTCATTCTCCAGATGTAACAGAACCTCAGTGTTTGGTCACATTTTAGACTAGTACTAACTAATTAATGGCTAACATGTGCAGCACATGTTGGCCATTAATTAGTTGCTTAATAGCATAGATATTTGTAGTGTATTTTTTACTGCTCTATATTAGAGTTGGGGTTATTATCCTTTAATTAGTTGCTTATTACCATATGTATTTGTACTACTTGGGCTTTTTAGCACAGTTAGTATCACTAAAGATTAATTAAGAGAGATTAGTTCCCTGTAAGTGTTACTTAATGTTCTGTACTGATCACACAAATAACAGTCATCCTTTTTTGATGATTGATGATCACTGAATACTTGCTGAAATTATAATTCACATTGCAACCTCTCTATGCTTATTTACATATCATTCTGCCCAATTAGTATTCACATCTACACTACCAATTAAAAGTTCGAGCACACCTACTTCTTCAGGAGTTTTTCTTTATTTTTTATTATTTTCAACATTGTATATTAGTACTGAAGAAATCCAAACTGTGAATGAACATGTATGGAACTATGTAGTAAAGTCCTAGGCTTGTTGGATGTTTTGTCGAGTCTGCTCTCTGAATAGTGTATAAGGTTTCAGCTGTGATTTGTGAGGTGCCTGTATAGATACAATTGAAATTAACTTAATTTTTAGCTTTTATAATGATTACACTGCTACTGCATCTTTGGTTTGACTGACTTTCATTTCTTTAAGTAATGTTGGATTGTTTTTTTCTCTTTATTCATCTGAGTGTTCCATAATATGGATTTGTGCAGTAGTTGTAGTAGCACTGATAGGACTATTGACTCTGTACCCACCCTTCCTGTGCACAAGATGTCTGATGGTCTGAAGCACATTAAGAAAAAAAGAAATGGCACAAATTCACTCTTGACAAGGCACATCTATGAATTGAAAACTACCTTGTGAATCTGATGAGAGAATATTACAAGACTACGTTCAGACTGCAGGCAAAATCCAATTTTTATTGCTCTATCTGACCCATCGCAGATTTTTTGTGACCGTCAAATCGAAATCCGATTTTTTTTTTTCAAATTAGATCCAGGCCGCTTTCATATGTGGTAAAGAAATTGTGTATATATCTGAAATTTTTCAAAGTGACCTCAGTTTGAATGGTCGTGTCACATTTCATCCGACTTTTACCTCATTGAAGTGAGACAGATTTCACAAATCAGATGTAAACATTGGACTCAGAATCACCCGGTCATAATTTTGTGGGCTCCTACTGCACAGCAACTTCAAAGTTGATACACTTGTGTTGCATCCATATTTACTTCTGTAAACACAGTGCATTGCATGTGACGTCATGTCTTCTTCTGCGCATCTGGGTCACTTTGGAGTCATTAGGCTGTTCACACTGGAGTCTCATGGATGTCATTTAAGATATAATGTGAGCAACCACGCAAAAACTTTGGATTTCAGCAGAAAATTGGAATGTAGCATTAAGACCTACTGTACCACACAATTCCATATGTCTTCTTTCACAGTTTGGATGTCTTAAATATTAATGAAGAAGAAGTTGACTAGTAATGTGTTCACCTTTTTGACACACATTACATGAGATGATGTGTGATTCTACTTCCTTAATTAAATTCAATAACTCACCCTAGCCCTTGTTACAACCTGCCTTTTTTGTGAAGCAGGAGTTCTGTGTAGAAGTTTGAACTGGTGCCTGTCATAGTCAACAAATTCATGAATTGAAAAGTGTTACAGGCTACTTGTTTCACAGTTGATGTACTGGTTAGTTGTAACAGGAAAAGTCTAGACATAAAATAAAGAACACTAATATTAATAGAACATAAATAAAGGTTATTGCTCCATTGCATTGTGATGACCTGTTAAGTTGTGCTAATAGATGACTTGCCAAATATTAGGGTTACCTCTGTGTTATAGATCATTATTCTCAGATCTACAAACTTTATGGACCAAATGTGCCTTAAGATTGTCCTATTAATGCAGGTTTTGTGATTGAGTTTGTTATTTTTTGTGTATGACTTCAGGATTTTGTCCTAGCCAACCAAGAGGACCGAAGTGATGCGCTAGTGAGGTATAAAAATGAAACCACTCTCATCACGGCTGCATGCCTTGACACAGTCACATACCGACGTGACTGTGTTTCAGAGGTAAGCTTAAGTTTCAGCAATACTCTGCTTACTGTTACAAAAAGAAGCAATAGAAATAAGAAGCTGGCTCTTGATCAGCCAATTGATGTATTGAAACCCAGATAATATCTTACTCTTTGTTTTATTTTTTTATTTTTCTCTTACTATTAAGGGGATTCAACGCACAGGCACCTGTGTTGGTGAGTATAATTTCCCCCATTTCCTTTTGTATCCGGAGAGATGTTGAAAAGCCACTTTTCCTTTGTGATTTCTACATTTTCAATTTTTACTTCCAGTTTTTACTTCCTTTATTTAGCTGTAAATTTTTCCAACGGTGTTGAATTTTGTTTTCATACCTGAATTAAACAGTTTGGAGAATAAATGATAGAATACAACCCAAAACAAAATGAGCAGATTTTGGTCTGTTATTAATTTAAATATTTTTCTCTGAATTTTTTTTTTTTTAACAGTAAATTGCACTCAAGTTTCTTCATTTGTGAAGAACAAAGGTAAGACCATGTGAATTGTCTTTAAATGTAATTTTAGGAAAGCTCATAGTATACAACAATTGGCACACATTATGAAGTTTGACAAATAAAATGGTGAAAATGTTGATTAAATCATTACTCGTAGTGATGCTGAAATGTGTCTTAAATAAAGTTTTGGAATGAGACATATCATGATAAATAGAATGAGCCCCAATGGAAAAAAACGTGTTGAATGGCTCTTATTTCAGGTCTGACTCATACTGACTCTCACAGCAGGTGCATTGTAGGACACAACTGACACAGTTGTTCACTTGATCCAGTGACTCTTCAATAGCGTATTGTTACCTTTTCACTCCCTGAGGTGGTGCTGTATAAACAACGCGTGGTGAGCCGGGTCGAGTGCGGTGTGAAAGGCTCCAACCTGGGTCGCTAACGGCTGGGGCCGGGTGGAACGTTTGGGACAGATGAATTGTATTGGTTAGGAATGAGGGCGCACTGCAGTGATATGACAGTAACTTGGAAACAAACTTTGACCAAAAAGTGCAGACATGTTGCAAGATTACGAGATACGAGGCAGCTGACATAACGAAGCTGATGAGGCATCTGCCCCTCCCAAAAAATGATTGCCAACTGACTGAAGGCACTGAAAAAACAGTGCATGAAGATCCACAACAAAAACAGGAGTGTTGTGTCTATGGACTGGACAAACTACAATCTATGTCACATGATTTTCAGACACATAGCTCTCCTATATTTCAGACAGGTCAGAGAATAAACACCATCACCTAATGTAATGTGTTGTTGTCTGCCCCTGAAGATGACATGTTGACTGTCTTTATATGAACTGATAAAAGCAGGGTTGGACATGGGTCAGCTAACCTGTGTCCAACCCGGGTTGTTGGTCTGAAAGGGGTATTTTAGTAGTTCACAGCACTGTGACCCAACATAAGGATTTGCTCACCATCATAACAGGACCTTTGACCCGATCACACTGGTTATTCATTTGTCATTTCATAGTAATTCATGTATAGTAACGAATTTAACTAATGAATTTAATCCGTTCCGGCGTCAAGTTATTTGGGTGAAACATGCATTAGCTGGAGCGAGTTTTTCCATTGGAATACATGTAAAAGCAATTAATCCGTTCTGGACCCATGAAAACTCCCATATAAAGTATGTACAGTATTACACACCTGTACGTGCACATTTATTGATTTATAAAGACATTACCGGAGGAGGATGAGACAGAGACAGCCATTTTTCTTAGGTCCCATGATGGAAAAACAAAAAATGAAGCAGTATTTTAGGTGAAAAAAGGCAAATATAGTACAGCACGGAGTTCATGTTGACGTTTAACTCGGCTGAGATAGACCCTGAAGTTAAGTCTTGCGTATTACAAAAAAAATTTGTAACCCGAATTTCAAAAGGCGTAACCTGAATATTTTCCATAATACGGAATTACCTGAATCATTTGTCATTAACTGGGGCACATTTTGCCAATGGGGTTATTCGTTACCCGAAATCTTTGATAGAAGAGTTCGTTAGCCGGGGCACCACTGTACATGGTTTTGCCTTTCACACATTGTTCCATATAGAGGATAAAGAACAGGGATTGTTTTGTTTGTGGTTATCCAAACACTGATGTAAAAATACGCATCTCTGTGAGTCAAAGACCTTAATGAGACAAACTCCTCTTTCCTGACAGACGGTCGCAGTCATGACATTGTCATGTATGTCGTTGGTGCTTTCCTGCTGTTGGTGGTTTTGCTGTTGGCTGTCCTCTTCGTCAAAAACGAAATAATCAAAGGTATTGTTTAATCACGTACAAAATTACAGGTGATACATGTGATGTATGACATGTAGTTAATGACTTGTTTTTGGCAGCATGTAAAAGAAAGAGAGGCCGTGAAGACAACTGGCAGCCTGTCTGAGGACTTCATTTCCACTGCTGAAGGATGTTGATGTAATATTTTAGCCAAAATATTTTTATACGGCTATTATGACTGCCACACTCATTACATTCATCATGGAGATACCCAAACATAGTCAGCTATTATGCTTTGTTTTCAATAATTTTTTTTTTTAAGAATTTATGAGCTGATGAAGTTATTTTTGAAAATATCACATTTTCAACATAGGACTGTATTCTGTCCTGTGGGGCTGTGAATTTTTCTGTATTGCTCACTTTACACCTCTCATGCTATGAAAATGCTTCCCTTTTGTTTTTAGAGATTTAAACTCATTGATAGCTACAGAAAAAAATAAGAGACCACTGCAAAAAATTATCTAAAATTTTTTTCTGATTTTATTTATAGGCATGCGATTGAGTAAAATGACCAAGTTTGTTTTATTCTTTGACCTACTGACATTTCTACCAAATTCCAAATAAAAATATTGTCATTTAGAGCATTTATTTGCAGAACCTAAAAAAATGGTCAAAATAAAACAAAAGAAAACAGGTTCATATTCATTTTTTAAACAACACAGTACTAGTGTTTTAACTTAGGAAGAGTTAAGAAATCAGTCCAGAGTGCGTATTCTCATAATAACTTGGACAACAGGAAAAAACAGCTGTTGTACCGTAATCACATATTCACCGTGAAGTATTAGTCCCACCCCCATAAATCAGCAGACTTCTACATTTTAAAGCATTTCAAGTTAGAACCAGTCATAGTTAAGCTAAAATCTGGCCTATGTCCACAAGCAAACAGATTATCCATTAAAAGTGAAAATTCTGTGTCTAGAGTTGCCTAATGTTAGAAATTGATCCCAGGTCCCCTCAGGAATGATCTGCTGTTCTGCCAATGAGAGACGAGCAGTGTACGAGTACAGCATCTAACACTGGAATTTGTGCATTTTACTACCATATTGAGTCTTGTTTTTATTTTGCTCTCAAACCATTTTCCAAACTGCTGATTTAAAAATTTCTGTATAAATAAATTATTATAATTATTATAGCACAAAGAGTTTATTCAGTGTGGTGGAACGTATGAGGTGAACATGAAGCAAAGGTGAGCACATAGTTAAATTCCTTAATGTAAAAAAATTGAATTACAAAGTGTCAGAGATATTTTCAAAGAGTTAGTTTAAATTGTTGATATGGAAAAATATTTATATACTGTATATGTATGTGTTCTGTATATGTGTGGCTGACTGATAATATATATATACAGTGGTGCCTCGGATAACAACTGCTTCTGACAACAACAAATTTGGATAACAACGGAAAAAACTGCAAAAAATTTGAACCTCATAACAACGAATTATCCAGACAACAACGCCCAGGTCACGTCTGCGTCACTTCCGGGTCTCGACGAGAATGACCTGGAAG
>JAQQAE010014294.1:0-12442 GCA_029823295.1 Pseudamia nigra | reverse complement strand
AGATCTTTGAGTCCATCTCATGAAAAATGGGATCAAAAACAAAAGTGTTGCGTTTATATTTTTGTTGAGTGTATAAATGACTGACTGGGACTTAAACCCTGCTGTCTGTCCACGGGAACGGTGGCAGTTCATTCTTTGTCCACATGGTTCGTCCTCAGACCTGGAAATCGTGTTCTCAGTAGACCTGGATGGCATGTTCTCCATCAGCTCTGTGCTCCTGTGAGGAGTGTGATGCTGTGAGACAGATGGTCCGGTAGCGTCCGGACACCTCCGGGTCATCGCTGAAGCTCCCGCCAAGCCAAACGTGCTGCTGGCTCATATTCAACCAAACGTGTGTTTTCAAAAGGACAATGATTATTTTTGTCCCTGATGAGATGTGCATGTCCCTTCAGGAGAGACTGGGTTTATTCTGATTAGTTTAAAGAACAAAACATGAAATATTCACACGTTTCAGGTTGTTTTCTTGGTTAAAGTGATCTTACAGTGTCATTTAAACTACATTTGACCATGTCCTAAATGTAAAATAAAATCACAATGGAACTAAAATGATAAATGTGTTGGTTTCAGAATTCAGTGACTGTGAGATTTTTACTGAGTAGAAAGTCACATATTTGAAGTTTACATGGATCTGGGGAGAATTTTCATTCTGATGCATTTATTATACAGTAGTTTTGTTTTGAGCCACTATTTACTGTACATTGAACTTCAGATGCCTCTGCTCCATTCTCAGTCTGTCACGGTAGCATCGTGCAGATGCTGACCGGTAGTCTGGATATGTACACCATCCTACGTGCTCGCCATCATCGCTGGGCTGACCATGTATACCAGATGGGTACAGACCACCTACCCAAACAGATTATGTATGGAGAATTAGCAGAAGCTCCTCAGCCACGGGGTAGAGCAAAGTTGCTCTTCAAGGACGTACTTAAACAGAACCTTTCTGCACTTGACATACCAACAGACACCTGGGAAGCTGATGCCTCAGACCAAAACACCTAGAAGTCACTCGTCAAGAGCAGGATTCCTATAGCAGCCAGCTCCTGCATCACCTTTTGTAAAGAGGATCCGCAATCCTACAGAGCTCCTTCGATGCCAAAGCTTTCTTGGAGGCCTGTAATTTTTGTTGTCCTTTATGTTTGTAGTAGCTATCTGATCCCACTCTGCATGATGCTCATTTAAAAGCTACATTTGCAACTCAGAAGACGGAAGGCTTTATTTCTTTTCATTTCAAATCTGAAGCACCAAACAAAAGCCTTTGTGCAGCCTTGTCTTTTGTGTGAGGATTAGATGCTTCAAAGAGAAACCACATTAAAATACACTGAATGACCAGCAGATGCACAAATCACACACCGTATGGTGTCAGTGAGACTGATGAGAGTTCATGTCACTGCATAGTTACAGTTTAAATCTGTGATTCTGTGACTGCGTCTGTGTTTTTTCAAGTACACAGAGCCCCCGGCCCCTCAACAGGAAGTCTGACAGGGAGGGAGTCACAGAGGGGAGGGGGTGTTTGCAAGATTCAGTGGGTCACTTTACAGCTTGACGACTGCTGCAGCTACAACAACTTGCCTAAATTACACACTGACTGTTTTCACACTTTTAACAAATGGCTAAAATTAGCTTCAAGAAAAAAGAGTTTAACAAGTTGAACAAATGTTTTTTGTTCAGACAGATTTAACAAGTTCATTATAAAAGTTTTATTATGTTCAACCTGTGAGAGAATGACCTCAGTCTCCTCCTCCAGCCTCCACTACCATCAAATTAAGAAGAGTCACATCATTCTAGATGTTTCACCCTCTAGGATTTATGAAGCAGCAGCTTCAACCTCCCCCACCCCCCAAAAACCGCCTTTACAACAAAAATCATGTTTGCAGCCTGGTACAAAAGGGTTTGTTCTCTGTAGATAATGTTTCTGTGTGAATGTGATGTCAGGTCAGGGTGATGTCGACCTCTTTGTTGGGTCAGGATCATGTTGGTCTCTATTGGGTCAGGGTCATGTAGGCCACTGCCGGGTCAGGGTCATGTTGACCTCTCTGTCGGGTCAGGATCATGTTGGTCTCTTTTGGGTCAGGGTCATGTTAACCTCTCTGTTGGGTCAGGGTCATGTTGACCTCTCTCTTGGGTCAGGATCATGTTGGTCTCTGTTGGACCAGGGTCATGTTGACCTCGCTGTTGGGTGAGAGTCATGTCGACCTCTCTGTTGGGTCAGGGTCATGTTGACCTCTCTGTTGGGTCAGGGTCATGTTGACCTCTCTGTCGCGTCAGGGTCATGTTGACATCTTTGTTGGGTCAGGGTCATGTTGACCTCTCTGTTGGGTCAGGGTCTTCAGAGGAGAGTCAAAGAGAAGAACAACTTGAAGTTGGCTACTTTAAATACCTTTTCTCATGATTGGATGCACCTGTCTATCAAGTTCAAGGTTTAACAAGCTCACCAAATCAATATTGTGTTCCAACTAATCAGTGCTAAATAATTACAGGCTTTCAAATCAACAAAATTACAAGGGTGCCCTAATTTATGCAGCTGTCTAATTTTGTTTTGATATACATATTGCATGTTTTCTGTTCATCCAATATACCTCATTTCACTGCTGAAATATTACTGTGTCAGGTATATGATAGGTCAAAATGAAATTACTTATCCAAACACCTTATGATTTATAAATGAAAATAATAGAAATTGTCAGGGGTGCCCAAACTTTTTCATATGACTGCAGTAACAAAACATAGTTATGATTACTGTATATTTCACTAAGCTGACTGGATGCACACAATATAACCATTTTAACCACTACCTCACTTTAAATGTATTATTTTAAAGAAAGCAGCAACACAAGAAAGGGTTAATATGAAGCTAAATAACAATGAAACAACTGCTCATGGTGGTTACCATGACGATATGCCGTCTCGAGGAGCCTGGGCTTGTGAAGCAGGGTCTGGGGGCCATCAGTGGGATTTGACTCTCAGTTTTTGGATGCACTCTGTACATTCTAACTGTTCGTGATGTTATTCTTGTCATTCCCTTCCTCGTACGTGGACATGTGTGGTCACATGTGTTTGGCTCCTGTGTGCAGTGACGGCTGGGCGGACCGGGTGGAAGTGGTGGAAGGTTTCGAGCAGGAGGCGCTGGGTGGCATCACTGTGAAACTGCAGTCTGATGAGGTCTCCTCCTTCGACAACTACTTCCTGAAGCTCAAACTCAGCACCAACACCCGCAACCCATGGTTCCCCGAGTTCTGGCAGTACCGCTTCCAGTGCCGTCTTCCCGGACACCCCCAGGAGAACACCAACTACGCCCGGAACTGCTCAGGTAAGTCCCACTCATGTGATGATGCTGTTTCTGGTTTTAAAGCAGACTGTAGGATGGATGAAGCTGCCGCAGGGTGGAGCGCTCCACATCACATCCCTGAACAAGTCACCCATCGTTCAATTTATTTTATTGTCATCCATTTTCTTCATTATTTAGTTCATGTTTTATGCATTTTT
Source organism: Pseudamia nigra (assembly GCA_029823295.1). Taxonomy (NCBI): domain Eukaryota; kingdom Metazoa; phylum Chordata; class Actinopteri; order Kurtiformes; family Apogonidae; genus Pseudamia; species Pseudamia nigra. The sequence goes on along the minus strand of JAQQAE010014294.1, from coordinate 8,959 downwards.
AGTTTCTTTTCATCATTATGTGGAATCTCATGTTTATTGATGACTTGGTTCTTTTTTCATTTTGTGTGTTTTGTTCATTGTTTCATTTTGTTTGTGTTCATCTGGTGATTTTTATTCATGTTTTACGTTCATTGAACCATTAGAACATGTTTTATCGTGTGTAACGACGCTGCTTTTCGATTCCACGTTGTGTTTTGTGTGTTTGAGCTGAAACACTGAGTCATTCCAATAACACTTAATTCTGTTCATATTGTTGGTTTTATGACACATGGCCTCACAGACGATGATGAACTAGGTAAATTCAATCCTTCTTTTACTCACAAAGGAACAAAGTGAACACATTCAGTTTGTGTTTTCTGAAACAATGCTCAATAAGCACGTTTCTACTCCATCTTCGACATACTGCTCCTACATATTTACTTTAAATGCACATATTTACGTTTTCAATCTTCAGAATCAGTACTATTTATTCACATATGATCTACTATTGTCTCTAAAAGAACTTCCTTCATATCGGGGTCAGTGACGTGATGGTGTGAAGTTTGAGTCCAAGTGCATGATTTCATTTTAAACCAGTCATTTCATGTCACGTACAGATGTGTTGTGTGTCACCAGGCAAACCAGACAACTGCTTGGGGCCCTGGGAACAGTCGGGGCCTCCAGAGGGCTCACAAACTGTAAGAACAGCAATTTGTTGGGTCTTTATAATAAGATAATGGAGATGACCACCGGTCGTAAAGACCCCTGTGAAGTTTTACCTCAGGCCCCAGTAAACCCTACAATCACCACTGGTCCTGTATGATTTACTCTGTCAAATTTAGGCAGATTTTCAGTCTTTACAACTGGACATGATGAGAACCTGTTAGATTTTACAAATATCCAATGTTTTAAACTGGTTGAGATGATTGAAAACCATCTGTCTGCTGATGTCAGCGTCTACACACCTTTGAGATTAACATTTTAACCTTTTAAACCCTGGAGCCCCCGGATACGGTGGCTATGGGGAACTAAGACCCCCTCCTCGCTCCTCAATAAATAAGCATAACCCATCCATCCATCATCTTCCTCCTATCCTGGTCAGGGGCTCGGGGGCAGCAGCCTGAGCAGAGAGGCCTAGATTTCCATCTCCCCAGCCACCTCCTCCAGCCCCTCTGGGGGGGTCACCCAGGTGTTCCCAGGCCAACCAAGAGATATAGTCCCTCCAGCATGTCCTGGACCTGCCCCAGGGCCTCCTCCCAGTTGGAGCTAGTTTTGGCAACCGGGGATTGGACCACCCAGGCTCCTGCCTTCAACTGCCACCCAAAACACACAGCACCAGACCCTCACAACCCTTCCTGTAGGTGGTGGGCCCACAAGAAGACATAGTCATAAGGGTCTTCTGAAACACTCTTAGTCTGACCTGTCACCTAGGACCAATTTACTGTACCTTGGGAGACTCTACTAGGGGAGGATTACCATGACAACATAGCTCCTAGGATCAGTCAGGCACACAAGCCCCTCCACCATGATTCTATGGGGGGGAGGGGGGGCATAAACCACTAGACTAATCAACTTAAATAGGAGAAAGTCCAGTCCAAGCACATATAAGTCATATTTACACATCATCATCAACATCAAATATCACCATCCTAACAACGAGCCAATTAGGAGGTGAAATAAAATGAAAACCTTTGTTGAGGTGCAAACGTCTGAACGAAGGAACAAACATGACTAAAGTACTAAAATCAGAGATTTGTGTGGTGTTTACAGTACAGCCCTTTTAAACACATCTGAGATGGGCGCATCAGTAGCTCAGTTGGTAGCGTGCCTGGCAGTGTGCACCCATGTGCAGTATACACCCATGTATGACCCAAGGCCCGCTCGCAGCCTGCCGGGGCTCAAATCCAGCCTGTGGCCCCTGCTGCATGCCACTCCCCCATGATTCCTCATCACTTTCCTGTCAAAGCTTCACTGTAACTGCTCAAAAAAGGCCAAAATAAATATTTTAAAAGCAACCCACACATATCTGACATAACTGAAAGACAACTACATGTTACAACCATAAAAATAGAAATGTGGTTTTTAACATAGTATTTTGTCTTGTCTTTTAAAATAACAAGCTGAGAAACAGCACCCCCCGCCCCCATTTTGGAACTGACCGTGACCTTTGTCCTTGAAGGTCATATCAGTCCCTAACCCAGGATTGTTTGCCATGTTCAACCTGACTACATAGACTGAAATGTATGTGGGCTACAGGTCAATCATTTCAGACCCTACTGATCTTCAAGGTCAAAGGTCAAGGTCATGTGATGAGTGAGAGGTGGAGTCTGGTCCATCACATATTCTCATGTGGTGGTTATAGCTGCAGTATGTTTGGTACTATCGGTCAGAATGGGTTTTTATTATTTATTGATGCTCTGACATAATTAATATGTAAATAAGAAGGCAGTTGCCATGGTAATCCTTCCCCCTACCGTGACTACCCATGTGAGTGATCTTTTCTTTTTGTCTTTCCTAATTGATTGATTTTAAACAGAAATAAAACACCTGGACTCAAACGTCACATCACTGATCCATTGATAAACGTAAATATAAAAGGACGCATGCAGCTGGTTTTGTGTTGACGGTTCTTCAGGCTCGTGTGCATTTGTTTTTGTTAGATTTGGTTTCTCCGTCCATCTGCAGCGTCTCCTCATCGAGTAGAGCCTTAAGCCTGATTTCATCCCTCCAGTGCTCCATCCTCTATAGAGTGACTAGAGTCTTTCTCCTGTGTGGAAATACAGATACTGTGTGCTGTCTGGTCTTTTCTATTGTTTTTATTTTCTTTATTATTTTTATTGTTTTGGTGTAGAACTCCAGGACGGTGAGTGACTTCCTCTGAATGAAACATTACACTCCTCACTTTGGCAGATATACGTAGAGGTCGACCGATATTAACGTATGATCACGAGTTGAGATCATTAGTCACGTCTTTAATTAATATCAGCTGACCTCTGATATATGACGCTATTGGGATGTTTTAGATTTGGAACTAGAGCTGGGCGATAATCATTGTTGGAGGATATATATTTCATTTGTTACTGTTGCTATATCTCAGATTTTGTTCTTTTTCATTTATTTGATCATTACAACATTAAAACAAATCTGAAGCCTTTTTTTGTTGTGTTGTCTTCTTATGTATTTAATGTGATCATCATCTTTCTGCATGGTTTATTTTCTGTCTTCTACACCATTTTCTTTTTTTTGTCTTTATGATATGTTCTCTGCAACATATCTTTTAGTCTTTTGCATTTTGTTTGACTTTTTGCATAATTTACTAATGCTTTAAAACTGATTTCTATTACACAAGAAAAATCAAGTCTGTAGATGAAATAATCATGCTTAATGTGGGATGGTTTTCACGGTATCGCCCAGTTCTATGAGCAGTATTTCTGTGAGAGCTCTAAAGTCTGTTCTCCGGTGCTCTCTTTCATGGTTTTGAAACAGCCCAATAACACTTGAGTGCGAAGGCCACTGGCCGACCTGCCCTGATCTGCATGCAGCCACACAAATAGTCAAGCCTCTTTGCATTAAATGCACACATTCCCGTATCCACTTCTTCCTTTGCTGCAGAGTTTAGTGCAGAGTATGTGCTGTGGCGTTCAGAAGGTTGAGCTGTAGAGCATCTCGCCAATCCCGGCGTGCAGCACTAGGTCCTTTGCTTGCATGCTGACATCATGACATCATTGCATCATGTGTGAAGCTCACGCGGCGGCTCGACAACTAGAGCGAGCATCGACGCCGAGGAGCTGCTAAACTAGGTCATCACCAGCAGCTCCCATCGGACGCCCCCCCAGCTGCTCCCCAAATGAATTTACTGTGGATGTGTTTGTTTGTACAGGCAGACGGTATCCCAGCAGGCCTCTCTCTTAACCTCCATTATGTGGAAACAAACACAGCAGCAGTGGATGATGCTGATTGAAGTGTTTCAGCAGTAGAATGGAGGACGATGCAACACAAACACTAACATTAGTTCGATGATTAAATGATTTTCACTCTAAAATTATAAACCTGGAGGTCTTCAAATACTTAGATATTTAGTATAAGTTGAGTTTAGAAACATTTTGTTTTAAATGAAGTCCTATTTTTCATATGTTGTTCAGTAGAAGTCATGGTGGTCCGTGTGGAGGGGGTCTACCATGAGACACTTTATGATGCCATTGGCTCACGTTGTCACATGGTTTTTGAACGAGTGGACGAGAGACTGTTAACAAGAACAACAGGTTTCCAGATTCTGAAGAAAACTCTTCTGTTCTGTCCTGAAAAGTCAAACAAATTAGACAATAATCCATAAGTTCACAGGTTACTGGTCTGTTTAGTGGTTGAACTACTCAGCCTCCATATGTAATAATGTTCAAATGTGTCAATTTTTATTAAGATACAGGACTTCAGTAAAACGTTGAATTCAGTCGACATGACGAAAATCATCTTTTCATCTGGTTTAGTTTCCACTTTATCCATGTAGTGGAGTTTCAGACAGATTGAGGATTTAAACTGTCCATAATCACTGCGTCACAAAGTAACCGGTTGATCGTTTGGCTCATGTTGATACCGGTTCAACTCAGCTCTGTTCTTATATTCACATTCATTCACTGTGAAATCATCAAGTTAAAGTTTGCTTCTCACACCTGCAAAGAAAAGGTTGGACAGTGGAAGTCTACTCTATTGTGTCAGATTCCTCAGTGATAACAGGTGAGGATTAAACAACCACCGGGTCGTACAGTGGAACAGTAGCTGTAACCATGTGAACAGTCCTCCAGCTGAGTCCCACCCACTGTGAACTCTGACCCCTTCTGTATGACAGACAACATGTAAGCATGTTTCTGTAGGCGAGGTAAAACCGTCTCGGTGTCCTTGCCGCTGCTGGTCTGAACGGACTGTTTATCTGAGCAGCTCTGCACCATGACAATCAGCTGGTCTCACTGTTAGACTCTACAGGTATGCAGTGCTCATGTGTACATCCTGCTGTTTTCTGATTGGCTGTCAAGGCTTTTATCACTTATTCAGTTCATTTTGACCAAGATCAGGATGAGACTGTTTCCAAAAAAGATGAAGTACCCATGCATGTGTCAAATGTTGAAACTGACAAATGTTACTGTTTTTTCAAAATGATCAGTCCATTTTCAAAGTCATACCATCAACATGTCTCAAAAAAGTTAAGCTAGTGTCAAAAAGGAAATGCTGAAAATACACCTGGTGGAATGAATGAGGTTAGATGAGCCACTCACCGCTCTGTGAAGGACTGAACTGGAATATCATCCAACAATTTAACATGCAAATAGTTTGTGTATTTTATATCCTACGTTATAAAACTTCATTCAAAGAATCAGAAGAAATCTCTGTACACGAGACAAGTCAAACATGAGAAAATGAGCAAAATGAGAAAAATTTGAAAAATGAGCTAAATTAGAATAATGAGCAAAATAAGCAAAATGAGCCAAATGAGCAAAATGAAAAAATAAGCAAAATGAGAAAAATGAAAAAAATTAGAAAAATGAGCCAGTCACCGCTCTGTGAAGGACTGAACTGGAATATCATTCAACAATTTAACATGCAAATAGTTTGTCTATTTTATATCCTACCGTTTAAACTTCATTCAGAGAATCTGAAGAAATCTCTCTACACGAGACAAGTCAAACATCAAGACAATACAATAATAGATTAAACGATGATGTGATTCTAGTGGCCATCACTGCATGGCCATGTAGACCATGTCTTTGATTGAGGGTTTGTTAATTTCAGGACATGGTTCATCCATGTTGTGTATGTAGACTTCCTCTTAGAGGTTCTGTTGGGTTTACTCTCTTGAGGTTCCAGCCTTGGATTGTGAAGTGTCCAGAGATAATCTGGGATTATGATTAAACCGATACAAGTACAATTGAGTTGAATTGAATATGTATTCCAACAGCATGGCTCTGTAAAGAGACCAGGTACTAAACTGGTCTGCCTGCAGTACTGATGTGATGAAAACATTTGGTACATTACTAAATGTTAAATATGACAAAGACCTACATCCAGTGTAAATGGATAAACATCCCATTTTCAAAATGACAGTGTTGTTAAAAGAAGAGGTTAGGTTGACACAGAGTGGGAAATGTGACCCTGGCTCAACCTTTTTGAAATGTACACTAGCATCAAAATGAGCAAAATGAGAAAAATGAGAAAAATGAACAAAATGAAAAAAATGAGTCAAATGACAAAAATGAGCAAAATGAGCAAAATTATAAAAATGAAAAAAAGAGAAAAATTAGAAGATTAGCAACATGAGAAAAATGAGAAAAATTTGCAAAATGATCATGTAACTTTGAGGCAATTTCAAATCATTACAGTAAAGCATCACAGTGTGTTTATGACCTGGTTGTAGTCAGACTGATGCAGTGCACAGGTCTTCAGTATTCACAAGGACAAGGACAATTCAACACCTTGTGTCCACCTCCATGAGACATCTGTCTGTCTGTCCAAAGGCAGTATGTCTCAGGATTGGTCCATGTTGACCATGTACAGGACATGATGTAGTGAACACAGTGAGGAACCTCACAGACTCTTATCTCCGTCTCCAGAGGACACAGACTGCTGTGGCACCAAAATGGGCAAAGAGCATTTTAACAAAGAGCAAAGTAAAATGTGCTTCTCCTGCTTGTAGTAGCTTGTATTACACTGAACTGATAGGGTGGGTTTGGCCCTCATGAGGACCCACTGGTTCCTCTTGTTTTAGACAAGAGGACAGAGATCAGATGATTGTGTCTGTCACAGAGTTTCACTGTCGTCATCAACAAACACAGGATCAAGATCCAAAACAGAGCCTGTATGTTGAGTTTCCTGTTTATTGAAGTTTATTGACTTATTTGTTTGTGTCTGTTCATTTTGGAGATATTTTGTTCATTTTATTGATTATTTTGTTATTTTTTTCTTGATTTATAGTCACTGAACAGGTATGTTTCTTCATATAATGGTAAAACACATGGTACATTGTGTAGAGTTTTTCAGGTTTCTCTTTTGGGTCTTGAGCCAAACATGTTTGGAATCGGTGTTTAAGTCCTGAATTGAATCCTGACTCCTGACCATAGAGATGGTGAGCACCCTATCACTCCTTTGTAATATGTGACATCATGCTACACACCTGTAGTATACCTGAAACATATTAGAGTGACTTATGTTTGACAGCTTAACACGCCACCGCTTGCACTAGTGAAACCCTCCCCAGAAGCCTTTTCTGGAGGTAAATCCTTACTGTCTCTTCTGTGGACAGGTTATGAAAGTCTGGAGGACAACTACGTTCAAGACAGTAAGATGGGCTTTGTGATCAACGCCATTTACGCCATGGCCCACGGACTGCACGACATGCACACTCACCTGTGTCCTGGCCACGTGGGGCTATGTGATGCCATGAAACCCATCGATGGCAGTCATCTCCTGGAGTTTCTGCTGAGGACCACCTTCACAGGGGTCTCTGGAGAGGACATATGGTTTGATGAGAATGGGGACTCACCTGGGAGGTAAGAGTGACTGATATGTTCTTTAGTTTCATTCAGACCACATCTGTACAGAACCACGTTAAAGTTGTACTCTCCTACAGAATCATCATGTGAATCATTTTTAAATAATAATAATGGATTGGATTTACAGTATATAGCACATTTCAAGTGTCTTTCCCAAAGCGCTGACACTGAATCTGTTATTCATTCAGTCCTGGTGGTGATAAACTACATCTGTAGCTACAGCTGCCCTGGGGCAGACTGACAGAAAGTGGCTGCCAATTTGCGCAAACAGCCTCTAAAACCACCACTAAACACTGATTCAGACAATCATTCATATTCATACTGATGGACAATTTGGAGTAACAAATTCACCTAGTGCATGTTTTTGGTTGTGGGAGGAAGCCAGAGTACCTGGAAAGAACCCATGCAGACAAGGGGAGAACATGCAAACTCTACTCAGAGGGACCGCCCAGCGTTGGGATTAAACCCAGACTCCTCTAGCTGTGAGGCACAATTGCTACCCACTGCACCACCGTGTCACCCAAGAAGCTGGATTTGGGTTCTCTTTTCGTAGTAATCTGCATCACCCTTTCTAATCAGTTCAGTCCAGCCTGTCGTTATCCCAAACTAACCTGAAATCCTGCTTTGTTTTGAGCTACTGTATCATGGTGTCAAATGTTATCTATGAATTCTCTAAAACGTGGTCCATTGTTAACTCTTTGCTCTGTTATTCTGATGTTATGGGCTGTGATTGACAGCTGTCACCTCATACCGGCTTCATGTGTATTTATGTCATAAAATGCATTTTTCCTGATGGACACTCAGCTATAGCTATGGTTCAGAGCTTTCGCTCATAACATTCATACTTTGTTAGATAAAATGCATTTGTTTCACTGAGGCAGTAAGATATTAGGATCCATTTAGGATTTGGATCCTAAATGGTGAAACCATTGGTCACTGACTGACTGAACATAGCAGGTCAAAAACCAGTGGGTGATGTGGTTTTTACTCTGTTGTCTGTGAAGGTTCTCAGTCATCCAGGTCATAGCATCCAAGGCTTGTGGTTTTCTTCTGTCTACTGGACTGGATATTTGGATTGAAGATGTTTTGCTACCTACCGAGGAAGCTTCTTCAGTTCTTACTGGTCTCATGCAGGCATCCAGAATTTATACTCTGTGGCTCTGGACTCCAACCTTTTGCCTCAGAGGTGCTAGGGTGTACTCACACTGGCAGTTCGTTCCGTGGCTGGGCACGTTCCACACCTTTAGCGCGGATCATTTTAGTAATGTGAGTGCATTCGAGCCGCGCTCTGGCACCGGGCTTTGGCCTGGTTGAAATAGGTGGGCCAGAGCGCGGCACGATTGCTCACGCACGCGTACGAGCACTGCGACCGTACGTGACGATGACGTAAATTCACCGCGTCCTTCACTACACTCATGTCAAAACAATGGTCGCGGCTTCAC
>JAQQAE010014293.1:0-12442 GCA_029823295.1 Pseudamia nigra | reverse complement strand
TGGATGAGTCGCCAGTTCATCGCAGGGCTGACATATAGAGACAGACAACCATTCACACTCACATTCATACCTATGGAGGCTCGTACCTATTTAGTTAAATCCAGGTGGTGACCTTTTTTTTGGCCAGGCAGTGCATTTTCTCTACACTTCAACTTGTACACTTCATTTTTCCACTCATTTTTAAATTGACAATGCATGTAAAGATGGCTGGATGTCAAGGCACATGTAGTTCTGACAGAAGATGGGCTTAATAGCTAGTTTTTGAACATTACTTAACAATGTTGTGATGCTGACGTTTTGACAAATTCGGGACATGAAGAGATGCTAGAGTTCTCCTTCAGGTTTTGGAACCGCTGATTTAAGATAACAAATAAAAGCCGAAAAATCCACAGATTTACAAAGTGAAAGAAGGAAAATATTTACCGGTCAAAACACTGTTTACCCATAAAGTCCAACAATAGTATTTCTCATCATTTGTGTCGCAGCTAGAATAAACATGAGTCATGAGAAACCAACTGTGAACCTGACACAGACCCAAAACAAATAAAAGAACGTAGATGTCGATATGCGTTGTACGTTATTGGTTTCTTAATAGTTCCCTCTGCTGAAGCTTTATCAGCATTTCCCATCTTAAAATTATACTCCCTTTTTCCCCTGGTATTTCTGTTGAGATCCTAATTTCCAGTGAAATGACTATGCTATCACCATGCAGCAGCGTTTTCATGCATAAGAGTGAAAGTGAACAAAAAAAGACTCATGTCTGAATGTTTAATTCTTACTCTAAAACCTTTGACTGAGCTGTGTCTGGAGATGGAAATTCCTAACTAATGAGTAAACAATCAGAGCTGAATTATTTGATAATCTGGCACATGTCAACATTGTTTTTAGGCAGACACTTCCTGAACTGTGCCGGGATGGAGAAAATTATTCCCGGCACACCGGAGCATCTGCTTTGCAGCTCATGACCCTGATTAATTCATTCGTTAATTAGTTGTCTATTGTGCGACTTGGAATTCCTCCTCCAGATTCCTGCTACACTCTTACGTATAAGATAGTGTTTGAAGTTCTTCAGCTGTGCTACAGCTCACTGCAGACTCAGCTCAAAAGGCTTCTGTACGGAAGGTTTAATGTCTGCGAGCTCTGTAAAAACTCTAAGTGCACATGATTTTGGGTCATAATTATTACAATATGTTGTATGAATATTGAGAAAAACAGATATTCATCAACCAAGACTAGTGCAATAAAATGATCATTCCTTTTATTGAGGCATTTGTATACAGTACCATTATAAATATATGGCTTTCACAGTCTAAGCAAGATACACACCGAATTATCAAAATAAACACTACAGGTGCATTGTTGCCTTATTACTTTGCCTTGTCTTTTTCACTCATTTTAATCTTTTACTTTATTTCTCTCTTCTACATTGTTTTTGTCTTGTTCTGTCATTTTTACATGTAATTTCTGCTGTGTTTGACATGTTTTGTTGCACCTTTAAATCAGTTTGGTCTTCTTTGTCATTTTTATCTTGTATCTTCTATGTCATTTTGATGTGGTATTATTTAAGTCACTGTCATCTTGTTGCATGTTTCATCATTTTATCTTTTTTTTCCACTTAGTCCTCAACTTTTTATGTGTGTGGAAAAAAATATGATTTCTGCAACTTTCATTATAACCAAAGAAATCAACCTTTAAGAAATCACAATGTGATACTTACTGCAATAATTATCAATATCAACTGACAGAAAAATGTTTATCAACAGGTTCTTTTTGCCTGTATCACCAAGGTCCACCCAATCAATTACTAGAACTTCTGTCCTTTAATTTGTTTTGCTGTTCTCCACATTGATTTTAAAGTGGCTAATCCAATGACTGTCCACCTAAATGACAAAGAAAACCTTGACGTTTTCCAGCATTTGGAACTTAAATTTCTTATTTTTTTCTTAAATTACATAGACTAAAATTACCACTAAATTTGCTTGAAAAACTCACTTAAAGCTCTGTCATGGTGACAAAACAAATCTGGCTAGAATCATACTGTCGACTATGCCTGTACAAACACACATAACAATATACAGACACAACTCACCATATCAGACAACAACCCGACAGAGGCAGCTGCGCCCTTCACGTCTGGTAAAGACATGTCAGACGTGAACATTTACACTCACCGTCTTTCTTTCTTCAGCCTAATCAGACATGTCAACGACACAGTGTTGGCCAAAGCCAGTTGGCCAAATGAAACATTTTCTCCACTTCCTTCTCAACTTTTATCTAAATTGACTTTTTCCTGAACTTCTAGCGAGTGCGTTTTCCTCAGTAGTCTTTGCGCCTGTTGGCAGAGGGAAAAGGAGGTTCGCAGTTCCTTATTCTGTGGACCTTGACTCCTGGGAGAGTGTATGATGTTGTTTGGCTTTAATTTAACTTTTTGCATTTCTGAGATTGCGAATCATCTCCAGACATAACAACACAAGATCGGTGGGTATTAGATGGTCACATCACACGTCACAACTTCAACCTTCAGCTGAATCTTTCTGAGGCTGGAAAACTACCCAAGGTTGTCTGACTGAGTGATTCAGTCAACACCAGCTGCTTAACTGATAAGAGGCTGTAAAATGTGTCACTTCACAACATATTCTTAGGATCAAAAAAGTCATAAATATGCAAGTACACCATGTATTTGTTGATAATGACTTGGCAGAGATTTTGTCCATTGTGTCATACATGTGGTCTCACTTTAAAGCTCATTGTTAAATGTTAACTTCAAGTTACTGAATAATCCGGAAATGGTTTAATAGATCATATTGTGCTTATTCCTTTGACAGCAAATCAGCAAATGTGCAAGAACCAGCATGTTCCAGAGTTTTGTAGCCTTTTCTGCACATGTCCAATCTAGCTGTGATTGATTTTTACCCATTTATATATCATTTCTCTCCTGATTCACACCGACATGGATCATATGTCTCATGTGTCTGGTCAGAATGTGTGTCATATGTTGCTGCTGTGCAACGAACGCCATCTCTGTCTCTCCAGCTCAGATGAAGGTCTTTAAAAAAAAAAAAATCATCATTTTCTCATAAGTTTCTTGCTCCAGGCCTAAAAACAGCTTGAGAGAGTGGCCTTGCTCCTGCACAGATTAATGTGACTTACAGACACCTGAGTGCTTTGCAAACATTTCAGTGTGGATTGGGTGACAGCCCGTGGTCTTATCTAGCACGACTCAGACCTGCAGCTTTGGTGTTTGTTTCACAGAGGCTCAGATACCCGTTACAGCTGAGTTCTGTCTTAACTCTCAGTTTGTTCAGAACAGCCAGAATTACATTAAAGGCTAAGTATGCAGCTGTTCCTCAGAACAGACTCACCCATTTATAATCAACTCAGTCATCACTTCTGTCCCTTTGTCAGTGTTTGCTGCTTGATTCTGCTACACAGACCCCTCCCTCTACCTGTGTTTTCTTTTTCCATGTGTTTAGCTCTGTTTTTTCTACATGTGGGATGTCTCCTCAAAGTCCAGTGTGTTTACATCTCCAGCCAATTACAGCGTCATGCAGCACATGGGGGCAGAAGGAACTCGACTTAAATTCACAAGACAAATACAGAAGTGATCCTTCTCAGTTATTTTCCAGTGGAACTATCCCACAGAATTTTGCAATGGTGTACGTGAGTTTGTGACACTTTAGAGACTCTGAAAAGCACCAGAAACAAACTGTCTAGTTGTGTCTTTCACATATTTTTCTCAGCATTGTGACGGTCTAACCTAAAGCACTACACAGCCAGGGCCCTGTACCATTACTCTTGCTCTGACTGTGAGCAAAGTGGAGGGGCAAGGTGTGAACAGCTGTTAGCAATCAAACCAAAAGGCAAGTTACATCCTTTACCTTTAAACATATGTTCCTAAGTTTCATGATGTCAAAACCATTTCTCTATTACAACATTGTCTTGTGTCCATGTGTGGGACTCACAGTGTTGAGCTGCTCCCGGAGACGCTGTGTCTGTTCACTGTGCTCCAGCTGAGCTCTGCTCTTGTCCCTCTCGGCCTCGTTGAGGGCCTGGGTGAGCTGCTCCACCTGGGAGCTCTGCTCCCTCACATCTCTCTCCAAGTCCCCAACTTGGCCCTCCCACTGGGACTGGCGGCTCTCCAGCTTGAGCCGCAGCTCATGCCTGCCCTGCTCCAGCTCCTGCACAATGAGAAAAAAACATCAATATCAATGAGGGGCAACAGAGGTCACAGTGATCAGCACAGAAGTCAACTACAGTTCAATTATAGTATGTATGGACTCCAACTACACTGGTAATAGATTGTATTCACAACCTGGTGTTATGAAAACAAAAAAAACACCAGTGGGTTCAGTCTGCAAAAAAGATTGTGGGAAACGTATGACAGACCTGAAGTTGGAACAATCAATGGACAATAAAATCAACTTCATTAAAAGTTTTCTACAAGAGACATTTTTGGTTGATTATTTTAAATCGCATCAATTCTCAGTCTTGGTTTGTTCATCTTGGCTCCGTGGTGTGACTTTCTGAGACACAGACATGGAACTGATCCAACATTAATGTTTCAAAGATCACCTGTGTTGTTTTCTGCTGAGACATGTCAAAATGTCTGCTGTGGTAATCAAATAATGTTTACAATTACATACGTTTTACAAAAAGCTATTTTCGGGTTTCAGCATCAAGTCAAAAGTCCTACATAAACTCTAATGTCTTATCTCACTATAAGTTCTATGATTAATAAAATGGCAAAATAATCCCAAGGCCCATGTTTAAAGTTTCAAAAAGTTTGTTGAATCAGCAGCTAATTTATGTACATTGTTGCATAACAACCAGGCCTCATTTGACCTGACACAGAGATTTAAATCAAAGTCACACCTGATAAGGTTCATAACTAAACACCTAAAAAAAAGCAGATAGATAGATAGATAGATAGATAGATATCTGCTGGTCAAACATGTATAACATGTACACATGACCTCAATTCATCAGCAGTTGTTTTGCTTCATTCTGTTCTGTGCATTTGCTAAAAAAAATAACCACTGACATCTGGGTACATTAGTATCCTACACTGTTTCTATATCCACAGAATACCAATTTGTCTTACAACATGTGCAGGCAGTCACTTTTGTGGAAGACATAAGAGTAAACCTGTTTCTTAAACCTAACTGATAATGCACAATACAAACAAAGACAAAAACACAGGAGTTTATCTATCCCCTTGTCCAGGATTCTAGAGCTGGTTGATGCAATCAACAATGTAAAAATGTCCACATTATTCAATGTTGTTCTCCTTTCGGCTGCTCCCCTCAGGGGTCGCCACAGCGAAATACCAATGATTCACATGTTTGATCTGGCATAGGTTTTTACGTTGGATGCCCTTCCTGACACAACCCTCGCAACGAGGGAAAGACTCTCGTCCCTGGGTGGGCTCGAACCACCAACCTTTCGGTTAACAGCCGAATGCGCTAACTGATTGCGCCACAGAGGGCGCTGTCCACATTATTCAATACAGGTAATTATTATTTGATTATGGTTAATATGCTGAATGATGGGTAAAAAAAAAAAAAAAGAAAAGATTGTCATTTTAACGCATCAGTAAGACTCAGAAAGACAGAAATAAGATAAAAGTTGAAAAAAATAGAGTCAAAGACAAAAACAATGCTAATGTGATGCCGGTTTTCTGGCTCAGCATGAAATTATGCACCTTACCAGCAAGATCAACTTGGACATTTTTGATTCTTCATAGTCCAAACTGTCTTTTCCCAACAGTCTGCTTGAACTCATCTTCCATGTCAGTGCCCACAGACATCTTGTCCTGACACTGCCTAAAATGCCCATATAAAAATTTAAAGGGCTTTCCTTGTACTTCTAGACATTTCACATGAAAATGTTGAGCGTGAACAACTCAGACACGAGGCAGAAACCATGACGGTGCTGTACTTCACCTCCCAAACTTCATATGCACTGAACTCCACCCATTCTACAAACAAACGCTCAGACACATCTGCTTTTACATTCAGATAAGTGAAAAGAGGAGCAAAAGTTCTGAGTCTGGTTTACTTTTTCCTTGAATGTCACTCAGCCTGATGTTCGCAGTTGAGAGCAGACATGCTTCACCATCTCACAGACATGTAAACGTAACTGTTTTGAGGCCTTTTGTTCCACAGGAACTCTATTCATCAGCTGCTTTGCGATTTCCTGTGGGGGGTTATTTGGAAAGTCAGGGTGTGAGCAGACAGTCGTCATGTACCATTAAGATCTAGAGAGGACAGCAATTATATGTGGCACAATCCAGGACCCCAGACCTGAGGAGAGTTGTCAACACACCCGTCAAGCTGACCATGGCACAGAACCCCCCCCCAATCCTGATCCTGCTACGGCTGTCTGTGGCACCTCCTCTGGACTGCAGAGGAGGAAATGTGTCAACAAGGCCTCGCAGTACAATCCCATAACACCGCATGCAGCAGCCCTCTTTTGTGCTAACACCATTTGTTTGATTTGGTGCAGGCATACATGTATACATTAGGGCAATCACATTGTAATTATTGTGGGAAATATAGTAACTGTGATTTGAGTCTTCTTGCTTGGTTGGCAAAAAAGAAATGGCATGCAAAACACACAGACTAGCATAAAAAGTACAAAAACATCTAAGAAAAGACAAGAACCTAAAAAAAATACAAAAGCAAATTGTGACTTTCTTCTTGAATGCTTTACACAGGACCTATAAACAGACAACAGAGCTTGTATAGTTTTCCATTTCTGCAGATTAGATCACCCTAACATCTGGACCTTTAAATTATGATCACCAATTCCTTTCTCAATGATATACGTATCTGCACAGGCTGAAGCCACAGTGACAAGTTGGATGCGATGACTTGTGCAGCATATGGTGTGCAGCTTGCTTTTCTTTCTTATTCATATACTACACCTACATATTTAGATTTACCGGATAAAGACCCTGTAGGTGATTTACAGAGTATCCTTAGGTAAATCGTCAAAATACATCTCCCTGTTGAACCCACGACTCCGCCTCAGTCTTTCAAACACTTCCATTTGTAGTGAGAAAAGGATCAAATCTACTTGTAGTGTTAGAAGTATGTGTCCTTTGGTGAGGGGAGGGGGGGGGTGAATGTGCTGGCAGCAGGTTGGACCATTCCTACCTTCATTAATAATAACTCACTGGACATAGCCTTTTGGAGACCAAAGGCTACCAACGGTTCTGGTGCTGAGAGATCTATGATCCCCAACAATAAAGCGGCTATGTTTCCACCTCAACCCCAGCCCTAACATGGACCAGTGGAACATGGGCCTGACCTGCTGCTCTTCTTCTGCACTATTCAAAATTGAGTAAACTATGCGCATTTTGTCATATTTATCATGTGCATATTGGCAGATATGTTGAGTTTTTATAGCATTATAGTTCCTACAACAGACTACGCTGTATTCATATTTTTCAGTATGTTCCAGTTACTTTTAAAACCGGGTAATGATTTAAACCCATGGCACTAATTTATGTAACAGTCAAACCACGAATCTCCTCCCTTGAGCGATGGACGAGGACAAAACAACGTCAAATTCTTCCACTGTAGTTTTCGATTGACAAGCTTAACTTCACTCCTAAATCCGACCCTATGGCCTAGTTGACTTTGTTATAAGAAGTAGCTGATCTTACCTCCAGTTTGTCCGCGTACTGCTCATGAAGTTTGTCGCTCTGCTCTTTCAGCTGTCGGTTTTCCAGGAGGAGCGCGTTTCCCAGCTGAGCTGCCAAAATAACCTCTTCCTCCTTTTGTTTCAAAGCAGCCAGAAGTTCAGACGGGTCCGGGTAATCTGTTATTTCCTCCGCTCCGTAGTCGAAGTAGAAACCCTCCTCCAGGTCCATCTTCTTGGGCTTGAAACTCCATTCATCCAACCGATCCATAACCGAGTCCATCAAAAACAGAAATCGTCGTAATGTCCTAGCCGCCGTGGAGAAGTCGAGACGGGGAAACGCGCGTAAAAAGTGCCATGACGACGTGCGGAGCAGACGCCTCACACCTGACGCTGCCGCTTCTCACACCGTGTCTGTGGACGCGACGGGTTTGGGCTGGTGTCAGCACCAGATGACTGCTTGTCTGGAGGGGGAGGAGTCAGCATCACCTGAGCGACCGTTTCCACCTGCCCCTTCATTCTGCTCCTTCCGGACTGTGGCTCGGATGTGGCTCATACGCACCTGTACTGCGCGTGCACCACGTGTGATACGTTCTGTACTTTGCTACACAACGATTATATCACAAACAGAATGCGCATATTAGCATGTGTTTCATATTTCCTTAACGCCTATATTTGTTATGAATAGGGCTGTCAAACGATTAAAATGTTAATCTGATTAATCACAGGGTCACTGTGGTTTAATTTCGATTAATCACGATTAATACCCATTCGTTTTTCATTGTGTGGGAGCAAAAACACTCATGATAGAAGGTGATATAGACATTTGACTAAATTTGCTTATTTTACGTTAAAATGTATATTTTTTTCTAATTTAAACTTGTTTAACTAAAGGAAATTCGACCTGCTTTGTAGAACTGAACAGAACCTCTGTAATGTTCTGCTGACGATGTGTTTGCTTTTTTACACTTGGTTCATTGTTTTCATCAGTAACTAATGTAATTTGTTTCAAAAATGTGTAAAGACTTATACTTTTACATTTAGATTGACTTTGAAGCAGTAAATACTAAAGAAGTTGGCAGTGATGTGGGTCAAATGGAACAGAAGATTTCATCACTTCTTCCTTGATGTATGAGTTATTGCACGTTAATCGCGTTAAAAAAATGAAAATCATGCAAATGGATTAATGCGGATTAACGCGTTAACTTTGACAGCCCTAGTTATGGAAATAGTTTTTGTTATATTACTTAGGATTTTAATTGAAAGTGGGAACAAATGTCTAAATACTTCTTACATCTCTAGGTTTATTAAATAAAGAAAATATGGAGACCGAATGATAAAACAAATGAAAAGTGAACAAAGTAGTCAGTTAAATGGACAAAAAAATGCACAAAATTATCAAAAAGGGAACAAAAATGAACAAAATAATCAGTGAAACAGACAAATATGCACAAAATGATTTTAAAAGGGGAAAATGAGTAGAATAAACACAAATGCACAAAATGATTACAAAAATGAAAAAAAAAATCAAAGCAATCAGTAAAATGGACAAAAAATGCACAAAAAGATGAATAAATGGAAAAAAAACTGAACAAAATAATCAGCAAAATTAACTAAATGCACAAAATGATAATAAAAGACCAAAAATTAACAAAACAATCAGTAATATAGAAGAAATGCACAAAATAATTTAAAAATGAATAGAAAAATGAAGAAAATATCAATAAAATATATTTTTTAAAGGGCCAGAATATGAACAAAATATTTAGTAAAATGGACAAAATATACATAATGGTGAAAAAGGAACAAAAGGAATCCAAAATAAAATAAATAAATAATGTAAAAAGGAACAAAAAATTGAACAAAATAATAAAATAAATAAATAATCAGACCAATTAATAAGAAGAAACAAAAAATCAGTCAAATGAACAAAAATGAAAAAATATCAACAAATGAACAATCAACAAAATTAATAAAATGGACAATAATTAACAAAATAATTACAAAAATGAATAAAATGAACAAAATAAGGACAAAAGTGAACATGAACAAAGTACAAAGCAAAATCGACAAAAATACAATGCAAAGTAAGAAAAAATGGACAGTGAAAAGCAAAATGAGGAAAAATAAACAAAATATGAAGCAAACAGTAAAATTTCAAGTTGTTATTCAACATCCTGATTAATTTCTTCTTTTTCCAGATTCTTCATTGTTCCTCATGCTTTCTTTGTCTATTTATGTTAATTTTCTTGATTATGTTGTTCTTTTTTCATTTTGCTTTGAATCTTGTTCATGCCTTCATTTTGTTTCTTATTTTATTTATGTAATTGATTACTGTTAATAATTTAGTTTTTTTTTTGTTAACTATAGTCCTTATTGTGTTCATCTTCAGTCAGTACTGGATTATCTTTAGTAAAGACACAAAATGAATCAGATGTCAAAGAGTCCAGTGTGTGTCTCAACTCTATTTTGACTAAATGTGGAGTGTTTTTGTGGACTTTTTGGGGCCGTTTATTGTACATGTGCTGTTATTGTCTCATCCAGTCCTTGCACATTAAGAGCGTTCAACAAGTCTCCATGTCGTGGTCACGGCTGCTCAAGAGGGGAGTGTCTGCTGCCTTTGTCTGGTGGCTTCCCAGAGGTCAGAGGTCGCACCCCCCTGGAGGTTTGATGAAGCCGGACAGGTGTCAGGGGAATAAAAGATGAAGCATCCTGACGCATGGCAGCGCTTTGTGTGGAGGCAGCACCGCTTCTGTACATATGGCAACACAGACACGGTACATCTGCGTTTCACAAACATCAACCCTCCCTGTTGCTGATTATTTTATTGAATTATCGTTGATTTTCTGCATAATTTTGTTGATTTTTCATTTCTTTTGTTCATTAATTTGTTCATTTGTCCTTTGTTTTATGAATACTGTTTTCTTTTCCTGTTCATTTCTTTTAATTTCTTATTTTTGTTAGTTAAGTTCTAATCATTTTGTTCATTTTTTAAATCACTTTCTTGATTATTTTTTCATATATGTTTATTTTCTTGGTGTTTATGTTCTCAGTCATTTCGTTAATTTTCATGACTGTCCATTTTTCTCAATTTCTTTTTTATTTTGTTTATATTTGATCCTTTTACTGTTTTTTTTTTCAAGTTCATGTTGATTTTCTTGATTCTTTAACTAATGTTTGTTAATTTTTTAATTATATAAATTCATCATCTGCTCAAATTGGTCATTATTTTGTTCATATTTATTTTTTCCTAATTATTATTATCATTTTTGGAATTTTGTGGTAATTTACTTGCTTATTTTGTTTTTTTTTTGTTAATTGTTGTTTTTCATTGTTTTGTTGTTTCCTTGTGTCCTTGTATCTTTTTGCAAATTTTCTTGATTTTCAATATTAAGTTTTTGTTCATTTTTGCTCATTTTTATATCTTCCTGACCATTCTTTTTCATTAGGGTTCATATTCATGTTTTTTTTTCTTGATTATTTTGCTATTTTTGCTCATTTCTCTATTATTGTTGTTTCTGTTCATTTTGGAAATTGTTTTTATCCTATTCCTAGTATCTTTTTATTTACGTTCATTTTTGTGATTATTTTGCTCATGTTTTTTGTCATTTCTTGACTGTCTAAATTCATTGTCTGTTGATTTTGGTCATTATTTTTGTTCAGTTTTATTTTTCTTTCTCATTTAGGTCCAATTGTGTGATTCTTTTGTTAATTTTCTTTTTTATTTTGTTCATGTTTTTGTTCATTGTTGTTCATGTTTCTATTTTTTAATTGTTTTGTTAATTTTCTTGATTATTTTGATATTTTTGCTCATTTTATTGTTTTTTATTACCTTCCTGTTCATTTTGTTCATTATTTTGTTCATCTTAATATTTTCCTGATCATTTTTCTTTTCCATTTTTATAATAATTTTGTTCGTTTTCTTGATTATTTCACTTGTGTTTGTTCATTTTCTTCATTATTTCATTCATTATACTGTATGTTTGTTTCTGGTCGATCTAGTCATTTATCATTTTTATCCTTATCCTAGTATTTTTTTAAATTTATGTTTGTTTTCTTGATTTTTTAATGTTCCTTGATTCTTTTTGTTCATTTTTGCTATTGTTGTACTTTTTTTTTCTTTTCTTTGTACATTTTATTTCACCCTGTATCTATATGTTAATATTTTCTTTGTTATTATTCATTGTGACTTACTTTTGTGAAAGTCAGCACAACACAAAACTGAATCCAAATGATCCAAATACATGTAATCTTCCATTGTATACATTTTATTTCACGTTTAAGCAGTAAAACATGTAAAAATACAGTGATATGTGGATTTGTTTGCAGTATATAAACAAGAAATGTGAGGAAAAATGTACAGGATGATGGACACCTTTATTTCAGGCTTTGAGCTGAGAAGTTTGGGAGCTATGGTACAGTATAGAACTGTCATTGCCACTGCCATTGTTTCTATTGTTCATTGTCATTCAGGGGCTGCTGATTGTGGGCCTGATGCTCCAAGTGTGACAATATGTCTGTAGTGAAGAGTAGCTAGACCTCATGTGTTCAAGGAAAGGAGAGGAACAGATTTCAGTATCAGATACAACACATTTATGAACAAAATGTGGTTTCTATCTGTATGCATGTACATAATACCAGACATCATGAAAAAGAACAAGCCTGAAAACTCCTGAAAACACCCCTTTTCACTCAACTTCCATTTCAGTTCAAGACTTTCTGCCAAGGGCGTAGGTTTGGTCTCAACATTGGTAGGGACGATATAACAGCATAAGCTGCATGTGCACTTTTTGCTGGG
>JAQQAE010014292.1:0-12443 GCA_029823295.1 Pseudamia nigra | reverse complement strand
ATCCATCACGTCCCCAGTGGACAGCGTCTCAAACACACATAAGTTTCCATGCGTCCACCGTCCCTTACGTGTCCAGCAGCGGCTGTCCTCAGAGGACCTTGGGTTCCCCTCGACCCGTCTCCTGCGTAACATAGGTTATTATATCACCCTAATGGCACATTGCCTCTTACTCAGATCCAAAAATGGACATAGATGTAGAGAGTGAATGGAACTGAGGTAGGCTGAACAAAAAAAGTGACACTTCTGGCTTGGACACATCTGTTAATCAAAAAGCCTCGTCCTTTAATGAGAAAAAATATCAGGGTCTAGATCAGCTAAACATGAGAGTGATATAAAACATTATCCTGTACAGCATTCACAGAGGTGGAAATAAGCTAGAGAAATCAAACCAGGTTGTGAACAGGTTGTGAACATGTTTACTTCAGCTCTAAAATCGGAATTTTAAAATACAGTACAGTGGTACCTCGCTGTACGAACGCTTCCCCCTACAAAATATTCACGGTAAGGAAAAAATTTTGGCCAAACTGCAAAAAACTTTGCGTTACGAAAGAGATAGACCCTGAAGTGAACTCTGGCCCACCTGGAAGTGACTGTGAGCAACGTGCTAACAACAGTAGCCTCAGACATCGGTGAACAAAAGCCTACAAAACGCGTGCAGCCCACAAGATGCGTGCATCACACAGTGAGCTGAGACACACAGCATCAGCCGTGTCATAAGTCAAAGTAAGAAGACATTCTACATCATTTTTAGAACTAATTTCATGCATTCCTTTGCATTTTATTTTCTTTTTATATAATAATAATAATGAATAAATGTGCACCTACGGGTGTGTAATATATACTTTATGTGGGAGTTTTCGTGGGTCCTGGAACAGATTAATATTATATTTACATATATTCCAATGGGGAAAACCCATCCCGCTGTAAGTAATTATCGCTGTATGAACATCATGCCAGAACAGATTAATTTTGTACAGCGAGGTACCACTGTACTGCAGTTTTTGACACTTGAGTATTGGATTCACAGATTAGCCACAGAGGTTGCCATTTGATACAACCTCTTAAGGCCCAACATCTATTTAAGCTTCTTTAGTTACGATTTTGATATTTGATAATTAATTTGCCTGGTATTGGAGTTGTGTTTTGTGTATCCAAATATCACTCATAGATGCTTATAGTGGAGTTTCTCCTGTTAAATTTGATGTGCAGTATGACATATATATATATATATATATATATGTATATATATCTTGATGGATATATATATATATATATATCCATCCAGCCATCCATTATCTTCTGCTTATGCTGGCCAGGGTCACAGGGGCAGCAGCCTACAGAGAGAAGCGCAAACTTCCCTCTCCCCAGCCACCTCCTCCAACTCCTCCAGGGGTTCGGGGGTTCCCCCAGCCATTCCCAGACCAGCTGAAAGACATAGGCCCTCCAGCATGTCCAGGGTCTGCCCCAGGGCCTCCTCTCAGTTGGAGTTAGTTTTGGCAACTGTGGATTGGACCACACAGGCCACTGCCTTCGACTGCCACCCAAACCACACAGTACCGGACCCTTACAACCCTTCCTGCAGGTGGCGGGCCCACAGTCATAAGGGTCTTCTGAATCACTCTTAGTCTGACCTGTCACCTAGGACCAGTTTGTCTTGAGAGACCCTACCAGGAGCGAATTGTCCCTGACAACATAGCACATAGGATCAGTCAGGCACACAAACCCCTCCACCATGACAAGGTGCTTTATGCTTTTTGTTGTATGCTTTTTGTTGCAGAGTAATCCAAGAGTCCCCCACTGGAGGGGACACATGAAGTAAGACACAAACTCTGATCTCCTAAAGCCTGGCCATGTTAAACACTGCTGGCATCAGCATATACTGTACCTTCTGTCCCATCTAGCAGATGGAGCTTGCTCCTCCTAGTCCCTGGACTAAACGTATCCTGTAAACTCTCTAGTAATATCCACATCAGCTGACTGATTCGAGTCAAGATGACACGGTCTGTGGCAAAGGGGCATAAGTTATTGTGTCTCAAACACTGGTCACTTTGCTGTCTCATCTGCACCTGTACTGAGGATCAATCTGTACGTTTACATGCACAGCTTAGTCCAGCTATGGTTATAGCTTAACTAGGCTGTTTAATTGACTTCTGTCTTTTTCCTAGTACATGCAAGGGAGGTGATATGCAGTCTTTCAGCTTGTTAATACTGGGCCAATTCATTAGTCAATAGCGAAATAGCAAGTTGGCAACCCAGAAATAAACAGGCATGACGATGGACAATTCTGCAAATTTGTACTTAGCCTGGTGTGAGAGTGTTAAACGAAGGCACATGAAATCAGCGTATGCTCATGGAAAACTGCAACACCACCACCACTCCTCTGTTTACTTTTTAAATGCTGTCCCATTTCCAGGTCAGGATTTGGTGTGGAGTTCTAGCGCATGCGCAGAACACTTCATCCAGTTCCAGTTCGACTACTCTGTATACCGTGGTATGCAAAAGTTTGGGCACACCTCATCAAAGTTTCTGTTAATGTGAACAGTTAAGCAAGTGGAAGATGAAATGATCTCCAAAAGGTATAAAGTTTAAAAAAACACCTTTTTGCAATATGTGAAGCACCATCAGTTTATTATTTTTGTTTTCTATAATTATAGAGTGGAGGTCAAGATGAGGTCTGCAAGAACCAGAAAAATATCAGTGACAACTGCTCACAGCACCGGTAGAAAAACAAATCAGGACCCCGTTTGATTGTAAAAGTCCTCCAGGAAGATTCTGCAGAGTATGGAGTTGTAGCACTGTTTCACTGTTCAGCGACACCTGCACAAATATGGCCGTCATGGAAGAGTAATCCGAAGAAACCTCCCCTGTGTCCTCACCACAAAATTCAAAATCTGAATTCTAAAGAAACAGTTATGTAGCTTAAAATATTGCAAAATAGTGTTTTATGTTTAACTTTATGTCTTTTGAATATCATTCCATCTTCCACTTGCTTAACTGTTCACTTTAACCAGGGGTGCTCAAACTTTTGCATGCCACTGTACATGCAGGAGTAGATCGACTTTCAATCGCACTATCTGGGTGTGTTAGTCTGATTTTAAAACTTCGATTTCAGTCCAGCTAAGATGTTTACATGTACCTTTTAAAGTCCAGCTTCGGTCGGACTAACGCAATAATTAGTTTTTTTGGCGTCACGTAAACATACTAGCTGTTGCAGTTGTATGAATGAGCTACACTTTCTCACCCACTCTGAGTCCTGTGGATCAGTGAATCTTCCTGTCTCATGTCTCGAGGCTGGAAGGCGTTGGGTTCTGCTGACGGGGGCTTTATCTCTACAACAGCTATTAGGAGGTAATTAAGTCCTAACACAGCCAAGCCTCCCATGGTTACTATAACATAACTGCAAATGGGAAGCTTACAAGCTCCTTTAGACGGCATGACAAATTGAATGGAACTCATTGGGCTTCGGCTATTATTCCAGCGGCCCCATCTGGCTGGGAAAAGATAAAGGGGATTTGCTGGAGGTTGTGAGGGGTTGAGCCACCGTGTTCGGTCTGTGTGTGTGTGAGGGATAAGGAACAAGGCTGGGGGGGGTCCAGGGTCCAGCGTAGGGAGTGTTTTAAGGGTTCCACAGGGATTTTTACCCCCCACACCCCACCCTTCTTTGGTCTGAGCTTCAATTCAACAGGCAGCCTGAGATTTGCTTTGGCCAAATGTTACAAATGTTTCGACAACCTGGTCTCTGATCCTCAGGGGTCAACCAGGAGGGCATGAGGGATACAACGGAATTACGCACAGAGATTTAACAAAAGCAGCATGGGGATGAATATATTCTCACTTGTATTCAGCCCCTGGGTCTCCAGATGCTTGTTTTAGGAAGACGGAGACGAGGCTGAGCCTGTAACCGACCAGCTGGCGGTGTGAGTCCATGTCCAAACTCCTGTGGACAAAAAGGCGTCACGTTCACTGGAGTGATGCTGTCGATTGTCGACTGGGTAAAAGATGGTGCAATGATTTAACGACAAAGGCCTTTTAGAAATTTTGAGAGAGCCCTGGAATATACAACCTCAATCTAAAAAACGTGCAGCCAAGTGGAAACAACCAAAAGAACAAAAAACGTTGACCAGTATTTTCATTGTTCAATTTTGAGTCATGTTCCAGAAAAATAAGCCCGGGGTGATTTCAAAATATTTTCAAATTGCACGGTGTTCAGTTTCACCTGTGCACTCTGACACTTCCAGTCTGATGGACTGTCTTTCTATTTTATTCTGTTCTGTTTTGCCCCATGGTGTGTGAAATACACGTAAGAAACCAAATTAACTTAAAATGAGTAAAGCAATCACCACACTGAAGAAAATAAAAAAGAAATGAATGAAATAACCAGCAACATGAACAAAAATCACGAGGATTAAGGGGTAGAAAATGGATGGATGAACAAAAATGAAAATTCATACTACACTGACATAATAGCTACATTTTTTGCTGTGTGCTAATTAAATCTACATATAACAAGTATTATACACTTAAATGTAAGATAATAATCTGTAGAAGAATAAAGAATTACCTTATTTTAACTTAATCAAAATGAATAAAATCATTATCATTTTATTTTTTTTAAAAATTGTTTATTGGAAGGAGGGGCCACAAGCATCCAGTTATTATATTCAACCATCCTCCTGACTCTCTAGATGGTGGGATCTTCAGTCTTCACAATTTTACATTGAGGCACATTTTTCTGACCTTGCTCCCAAATTTGTAGACATATTTGTTGCAGTGTGGTGAACTTCTGCCCATCTTTACATCTGTTGTCCGTTAACTTAATTAGTTGTCAAATGCTCCTCCCATTGGTTTTAATTTGTGCCAGTTACTTTCCAGCCGCTTGTCGCCCCTGTTCCAACTTTTTTGATATATATTGCTGCTATAAAAATTAAAATCATTGCATTCTGTTTTTATTCACGTACACTTCACACAATGTTAGACCTTCACTAGAATTGGGCTCATCTTAATTTTTTTTCTCTCTGTTTGATAGTAAACCGTGTTTATCATCATGTATTTTTATATTTTCCTGGTTCTGGATGTGACATTTTATTGGTAAATGTCTGTTCAAACACAACATATAAGGCTGTAACTAATTCCATGTTATGAAGTTACTCACTACTTGAGGTACATTGTTGCTGTTACTCAAGTACTTACCTCTACTTCTACCAGAGTCATTGTCATTATAAAGTAACAATACTTTTACTTGAGTACTGTTTCTGTGTACTCACACCAATGATAAAGATAGCGTGAAACAACTATACTGGTAATCTGTCAACTGCTGAAGTATAATTTAAACGATTAATCACAAATTAAAATGGTGGTTATTTTTCTAACTGTGGCAGCTGGGTGATATTTTAAAAGTGAGTATATGAATCTTAACTCTCTATTACATACACTGCCTGGCCAAAAAAAAGGTCAGAACCTGGACTTAACTGCAAACTGAAGCCTTTTTTTTCTGATTAGCCTCACTGATAAGTGGTTTTCTTAAGGCTACACAGATATTTAGTCCCAATCCCTTGCGCTGCCTTTGCATTGTGTGCATGGAAATGCTTTTACTTTCACTATTAAACATAGACCTGAGTTCTACTGTGGTTTTTTTTACAATTTGATTTCACCACACATTTAAGTAATTACCAGTCATGATCATTCAAGATTTTTTCTCCGAAGATGATGGTTCCCCACTATCCTTATATCACCAGCTGAAACATCATCACCCATGCAGAAAATATCCAATGGGAGGCTCGTACCTATTTGCTTAGTTAAATCCAGGTGGTGACCTTTTTTTTTTGGCCAGGCAGTGTATATCACGTTAACGGTTCACTAACAGGCCATGGAAAAACTCCATTGTGTTACAGTCTCACAGGCACAACAGTTGGTGTAAAAGGTTAAATATCCTCAGTAAAATAAGAGACAAGCATTTCAAATTAATCCATCCCACAGAGCATTTTCAGACTGTTCAGGGAGATGCAGGCTTTGTGCAGACGGACGTCCAAAACGACAAAATTTATCTGCGTTATTGTGTTTGCGGCCTCGCTCCTGCTGAAAGTCACTGGTGGTTCTACAGTATCCTTAGTGCCGCATCACAATGGCTTTAAAGGGCTCTAATGATGGGGATGTGCGAGGCTATACAGGGGCTCATTCACACGCCGATTGTCAGAGGCCCAGAGACAATGGGCCGAGGAATAACAATGCAGTACACAAGCCAGACCAGGCCGTCCCCGTTCTGCGGCAATTAGCGTCATATGGAGGCACTGAGATGCTGCCTGAAATTCCTTCACTCTCACTACGAGCCTTCTGATCCCATCACATGCACACACAAGCTCATCAGCCCTAACAAGGGGGTGGAGGACTTTATTATCACTTCAGTGCTAACCAGCTGTCACCCTCATACACACACACATACACCCACGACTCTACAATCAAGATGCCTTTTTAGTTTGAAAATTGGTAGGAGTAAAAAAAAACAGCAAGGGTATAAATCGTCACCCTCTTAAAATAATTGCCTAAGTCATTTTTTTTTCAGATTTTTCAGGAAACACAGAAAACTGAACCTGCCTAAGTCACACTCTTGGGGGTAGAAAGGCACAGTGTGTTTAACTGAGGATGTTGGCAATTTTACCACAGGTGGTCAGCATCATGAGGAGATGATTCAGGCAAAAAAAATCATTTTTGTAAAAAAAAAAATGACTCAGGCAATTATTTTAAGAGGGTGTCCATATTATAAATAGATGTTATAGACCGACACTATAATATAATCTTTGTATTAACCCTTCTATGCGTGAAGTATTAAAAACTAGGCTTATGACACTTTTTATGGTACCACCAAATAATCTTGATAATGTTCCTTATTTTAAGCAAGGTAGCAGTTAAAAATGGTTAAATTATGTCCATCGGGGCAGGTCAGTTTAGTGAAATACAATCATAATGATGCTTTAGTTACTTGTTTATATGATATGTGTAAAAAAATAATCAGTCATGCATTTCAAAGTTTTGATTTATGTTCTTTTTTAAAGCATTTTCTTGAGTGTTTGGTTCATTTTTGTTCATTTTTCTTGTATTTGAATCTAATTTGGTCCATTTACTTGATTATTTTGTTCATCTTTCTTCTTTTTAGCTCCTTTCTTAGCAACTTCTTGATTGTTTTGCTCATTTTATATATTTTGTGCCTTATTTTGTTTGTTTGTTCACTTGCTCACAACTAATTTGGTACATTTTCTTGATTGGTTTGTTTTCCTGATTGCATTTTATAAATTTTCTTCAGAGTTTGTTTATTTTATACATTTTTCTGACTACTTTGTTCTTTTTGCTTCTCATGTGGCTCCTTTTTCCTGATTATTGTGTTCATTTTGCTTCTTATCGTCTTATTTTATTTTCATTTTTCTTCTGATTTGTTCACTTTTACTCATTTTCATTGTGCTTCTCATGTTGCGCCTTCTTCCTGATTATTTTCTTTAAGTCAAAATACTTGCTGTGTTATTGTGTTTTGCCTTAAATTTGTAATTACTATCTATTTAATGTCACCTTCCTGTTAATTTACCTTTGTAGGGCAGTGTAGTGTACACCATGTGTGAAAGGGTTAACATCCATACCAAATATGCAGAGGTGTATAGTAGTCGTGTACATTCACTCCTTTAAATGTACTTGAGTAGTTTTTTCACATCAATGTACTTCTGAGAATACTTTCTACTTTTACTCATGAGCAAGAGTGAAATGGGTTGAAATAAAAAACTTACACAAAATAAGTACATTATAACTAAATGAAAAAACTAAGAAGCGAAATGAGCAAGACAAGAAACAAATGTAACAAAAAAATTGAAATCACAAAATTGAGAAAAACAGTCAAGTAAATGTTAAAATTGACATGATGAATATAAATGAACAAAAGAAGCAACAAAAGAAGCAGAAATGAACAATACAAACAAGAAAGTGAATATAAGAATGTACAAAATTATCTTTTAAATTGCATCATATAAGGTGTTTCAAATCACATTATTTTTGAGTAGCCCTCAGGTGCCAATGTCCAAATGATTTCTACTCACAAATTAAAAAAATGGCTGTTTATTCTCCAACAAAATGACAATGACCAGGCGAAACATCAAATATTCTCTGCTCACACTGACTATGATGAAGTACAAGTCAGTGTATATTTTTAAAGCACACTGTCATTTTTTAATTGGGTGTTTTCTGTCCAAACCTTTTCTGACGTGGGGCTGTATATGTCTGTGTCATTATTTGCTTGCAGTTAATACACTGTGCAAGACATTTGAGATTTCAGTGGTTATGTGTGATAAAAAGAAAGGGTGGAGGTTATGACGAGACTTTCATCCAGGACATGTTTAGTGCATTGCCTTGCGACCGTCTGCATAGCATGACCAACCACATCAGATGTGAATGTCTCGTGTCATACTAAATGCATCCAAAAAGATCTGTTAACTGCACACTTAAAATGAAAAGGCATCTATGTTGTACAGTGAAACACATGTGGTATTTGTACAAAATGGGCTGAGAGTGGGATGGATTAATATGTTGTTCAGGTGACGTATCAGGACTAAATGCGAGACAAGGACATGTCTATATAAGGCTGCTGATCCATAAAGGCTTCAACTACAATGGTAGTATATGGGCAGCCGTTGTCCTGCAACAAGAATGGCACTATTACAGATTGGAGCACCTTATCTCATACCGCTGTCCGATCAAATTCCTACAGGTCAGTCCTGTGGTTGGTGCTTCCCACACCATCATGCTGGGCCTCTGCCTCTGTCTTGCTATACACATGCAAAAACGATACGTCTGGACTATAGTTAGATTGTTTGCATATTGAGCAGGAAAGCTCAGATCTGATCAGAAGTGACCACTTGACACATCTGTAACACCAAGTTTGAATAAGCACAGCTTTGTCTTGCCACTTCCATTCAGATATATCAGGGCAGATGCTGATGCATGGTCTGAACAGGGCATTATTCGTGTCTGACTGAATAGGTATGTCCACATTTGGTTCAAATTCTGTGGACATGTCATGCCAAATAAGCCAAAATGCATTACTGACTGTGGCAGAGCCTGGTGAAAACTTGTACTTTGATGTTCTTGCTGGTAATGGAGATCAGCTGAATGCCACCAACTGAGATGTTCAAGCTGTATCCTTGGGGCCACGGAACTAGGGCAGAAAGGTGGGGTGGACTTTGGGGTCTACTTGGAAACTTGACACATGACCACTCCTTCAACTCTGCACCGATTATGTTGCCATCAGGCCATTTTGCCTTTATGAGAATGAAGAGAGGGGATGCTCAAAAAAGGGCCACAGTGCTTTAATTAAACTAATACCAATTCATGTTCCCCCAAGAAGCCTGAGGCGTCATTAGTGGGAGAAGCAAAAGGGTCTGTACGCGTGAGTGTGTGCATGTATGTCTATTATGTACGTGAGAAATTCTGAGTATGCACATGTGTGTGTGTGTGGGCGTGTGTCCCTTCACTTCCAGTCCATTGAGCTGTGGTACTGTTGCCTGCTCTTTGCCGCCCTATTTTTGGTCCAACAGAACAGAATGTGTGGAAAGAGGGAGGCGATGGGAGAAAGTAAAAAGGAGGAGGAGGAGGAGAAGGTGGGGGTCTGATTGGAGGGGGCTGTTTGTCACTGTGAATCAGCTCAGGGTGGTTCACATCATCTGGCCATTGATGGCTGCCCCTCCCCTGTTGTAAAACAAGCTCCTGTGGGCCTGCCTGAACACTGGGGGCATTGTGTCCCACCCTTGCAGGAAACATACCACCCAAAGTGCTGCTAACCCCCACCACCTAGCATCCTAGATACAGTCCACCGTCCACCTACCATCACCTTTCTTCTCTTCTTCTATCAAAATAAAGTAACCTTTCAGTGGAGAAGCAACAGGCGATGACAAGAACGAGAGCGATCATACGAAAGCAACAGGTTCGAGGGATAATGAGGCCAAAGGGATGGAGGGAAAGAGTGAGTCTCTAGGCGTAAGGTGGAGGAGGCTGTGGGGCAGGACGACGGATTGGAGGGACCGGTGTAAAGGGGGCGTTCCCAGTGGTTTCCGTAATATGGAGGGCTAATGAGAAGATTGATGGATTGAGACAGCAAAACAAAACAAGGGGTGGTGATAAAATGTAGAGTGGGGGATAGAGCAAGTAGGGATCCGGCTGAATGGTGTCTTGAGGCCTTAATGTCGAGGATGTGTGAGTGTATGTGTCACCAGGCTGGGAGAAGGAGGAAAATTTACTGCCTTTGGGGGCAGGGAGTGGGTGTGACTCGTTCCCTAATTACCAGGGAGGTCTCAGGAACTTTGGGTACAAGACAAGTGTGAAGGGTGGGAGAATGAGACAGGATACAAGAGGTTAGCGCAGGTCAATGCTGACCACCTAAGATGCCCCTTGCAAAAGACGCCCCCTCCCAACACCCCCTGTCCTATTTCAACCCTCCCCAAGTGCCCTCACAGGACGCTATAAATAAATATCGTGTTTTCGCCTCTAAAAGCTGATAATTTACTGCCCACCCATTCCGTTCTGCCCATCTCTTCTCCATTTCTCAGCACCGTTGCCAGGCGGTGAATGGAGCCCATCCTTTGAGTTTGGAGGGCCAGGCCTGTGTTTTCTGGAGGGGCTGTCCTCAAAGTTTAGAGCACCCTGGAGTGGACGCGCACACACACATATGCTCATATGTTGAAAGCCACACATGCTCCTTTATCAGCCGCCTCTTCAACAGCAACATCATGGCAGCAGGATTGCAGAGGATTCTAATGGGAGAAACCTGTTGTTCGAGATGAGGGGAGCCTTTGTTTCCTAATTACATCTGAGACTAACAGGTGCTCCAGGCAGATGACTCTCAACTCAGGGTCAAAGTTGAAAAGAAATCTGTGTGCCAGTTCTGTCAGTATTCCACCAAGAGAACAATGGTCCGCACAAACACCTGATGTTTGCTCAGACGGTACAGTTAGAGGAAATATGTTGCATTCATTTGATTTGAAGTTAATGAGGACATCACCTATCCCCAGAATATGTATGTTATTGCTCAGCTTAAAATATTTCTCAAATCTGTCATTGAATTATATCTGTAAACTTGAGGTCTTTGGTACTCTTGGGCTGTTTCAGTGTCTGCTGCTTGCACATAAGCTGCCTCTGCATGTGCTCCTTCACTGACGGTACCATGGATACCACCTTGCTAGGGTGCTATGATGGTTTTGGTTGGACAGATTTATCAAACAAATTGATTTTGTCTTAAACATATGTATCTGATCAAGGAATCCTCATATACGCCCTGCAGCTAAAAGAGTTGATACAGATCATTTTGAGACATTTTTACCAGTTTATTTATGGTTCCTTGTTGATCTATTCACGCTGGTGCTTAGTATTCCCCACATGCCACTTTTCCTGAAGCCATCTGCTTCTCTGGCACTTTTGCCTGCCTGACATTCACCTGGAGGAACAGAAAAACTAGAACAAAGCGAAAAAAAAAATAACACAGACTGCTGCAACTGAGACAGATACAAGTCTGTAACTGCCAATGCTGCCATGGTGCAGTCACTCAAATAGCTCCGAGGACCGAGAGTGAAAGAATGAGAAACAAAACGAGTCAAAGAGGAGGAG
The DNA here is from genome assembly GCA_029823295.1 of Pseudamia nigra. Taxonomy (NCBI): domain Eukaryota; kingdom Metazoa; phylum Chordata; class Actinopteri; order Kurtiformes; family Apogonidae; genus Pseudamia; species Pseudamia nigra. Next base: position 812 of record JAQQAE010014292.1, on the reverse strand, counting down.
GAGGGGCAGTCGCTGGCAGCCCATCCCCTGCCTCGGCTGCCATGGCAGAGTCAAACAGACTCAGCCCTAATGGGGGGCACGGGGAGGCCAGAGAGGGCTGAAAGAAATGGAAGGCACAGGCACTGTTCTGCTGAAGAATATCGTGTCTGTATTCGCCACTAAATCAGTGTTGTTCAGAAGCCTGGACTTTGCCAGTAACGTGAAGAAATAGCAGTGGCAGCTGCACCCGCTTCGATGCCTGCTGTCAGAGAGGAGGCTTTTGTCTGCGGCACAAGCAGCACAGTGGACAGCATAGGGTGGCATGGACTGGAATGTGGCATTATTGTGTTTTATAACAGGGACTGGATCAAATGGGGCTCACTGAGGGGGAAACGAAGAAAAACTGTGACTGTGTGCGTGGACATAGAGCACATATGTTGTCAAATGTAGCTACAGCAGAATATTATCGGAGGCTTGCGTAGTTTTAAATTAATTTATTTATATCTGTGCTTATAAGTGCATAGCCAAGGCTTCTCTAAGGGCAATCTCAAAATGAAATTGGACTGATTTCATTTTTCTTTCTTACTCCGTTATACATGTTCTAACTTCACAGTGAGGTTAACTGTGTTTTTCATCAGAAAACACTCGATTGAACCACAAGTCATTCACATTCTGACAAAAGGCCACTGTAAATACAGAGTAATGGACTTTTCAAGGTCGATTTCTAAAGAAACAGAAAAATTGTCAAGGATACTTACCTTAACCTGTCCCTCTGCAGCTTCTCCATCACAGTTACCCACGATTAGTTTTATAGAAACTGTGTCTGCTCCCCG
>JAQQAE010014291.1:0-12443 GCA_029823295.1 Pseudamia nigra | reverse complement strand
TTTGAGTCCATCTCATGAAAAATGGGATCAAAAACAAAAGTGTTGCGTTTATATTTTTGTTGAGTGTATTTACTGGTTAAGGGAGCTTGTTTGTATTGTGTCAGGCTCAAACTGCCTGCAGAAAATCCCTTATTCACTGGCAGTTGTGATGCCATTAGGATGGTTCAGATGGACCTGCCGTTCTCAAATCTCCACTAAGCCCTTGATTCCTTCAATCCACCAAGGTAGTGCTGCAGCTTGAAATCTCATCTACAGGCTCACAGCATTTAGAATTAACATGTTGGCATTCTCATGTTATGTTGCTTAACTGTGAAGGCGGTTCAGCAGTGTTACGTAACAGCAGAAATTTATTAACAATGCAACCACAAGAGAAATCATTTCAGCTTGGCAGAGCTCAAAAAACTGTGTCACACAGACATTTAATGATTCTGGATGTTTTTTCTGGCAGGGCTTATGCAAAGATTACCACACAGTTTGTTGTTTCCCACATCCTCGACAGGAGGAGGAAGATAGAGGATTGGAAAATGACCGACAGTCTTTGTCTTTTAGTCTTTTCAGGACAGAACACACGCACTATCTTGCGTCATTACTGTGTATGACTCAAACTAAGTATGAAATGTGGGTGGATCTGAGACAGACACGCATAGACGTGTTCAAACTACTCTCCGAAAAACAAGTATCATATCACTTGTCTCATTCTGAATATTGCTCAATACACCCTAGAACTGGGAGAATCACACAGGAAAAGCATGTTTTTTATATCTGTGGGAGATTCCGGTCATGCTCTCTGATTGTTTTTTCTTTTTTTTAAATGTTAGCACAGGTGCTATTAAAAGTCAGGATGTTTAAAAAAAATCCATGCTTACACATGGAGGTTAACCTCAGGTGTCTCCATAATGAAGGATGCTATGAAGACAGGAGTGAGAGAGATAGAGGATGTGTATGTGTAAGGTGTTTACCATGAGTCATGTGTGTCCCACATGGGTGTGGACTGTGGATGTAGAACTTCAGTTAAGTCTTGTACTGCTGTCACACATCACGAAAGTCTCATTTCAAACTGTATCATGTGATTCCAGGAAGACTTGGTGACATTTACAGAACAAAAGATCCAGGTGTGACTGTTTCATGTCCCTAAGCTAAAGCAACGTATATAGTTCCAAAAAGCAAACTATCAGCTCTGAGAGCAGACCTGTATAAGCATCCTTATAAATAAGTTGTAAAATTGTTGGTACTACAATTATCTAATCTATATAGTGTCTTGCAGAGATGGCAGATCACATGTTTTGTATTTTAAATCATACTTGAAATGAAATGAAATGAAATTTTGGTAGCTGGTTTTGGCTGTTGTTTCAGACCTAGATGAACCCTGGTGATTATAGGGCCATCTGCTCACAGTGTGCCCAGCTGCAGGCTGGATCACCGTAATCTGGACTGATGAAGCCTGACTTAGAGAGGGGTATGATGCATGCACATCTTCGCAAATAGAGGCCCATAGCATAATGGCTGGTAATCAAATATTAACATGGGGTATTCAGTTTAATTTAAAGAATTTGCTTTACATCTAAGTGCTTGGCATAGGCAACCATAACACAACTCATAAAACCCAATGCAGTTACTTCCACTCTGCCCATCAGTTTCCTCTGAATTGAAAATGAATGTCTTCAATTAGCCATTAGTCAGACATCTACGTATAATAATGAGTAACAATGTGCAGAGCTAACCTGCTCCATTCTCCTTTGTCCCTCCTGCACCACCAGAGTCTAGTGGACTAATGTTGCTACTCTAATAACTACATGCCACACCAGGAAGAGGCCTGATGGAGCCTATGAATAATTAACCAATATGATTACAATGATGAATGGTCCCAAATCTATCTGGCCATTTAGCACAGGCCAAGGGAGGGAGGCCAAACAACAGAGTGTCAGGTATTGTGTGAAAGCTGTTAGGGAGGGAGAAGGAGGGAGACGAGAGGCAGATGAAGGATAAGGTGGCTGAGGTGGACTGACCTGAGCCTTATGAGGAGACACAGGACGAGGAGAGAGAGTTGGAAGGAGGGGGCCTCAGAGCAGGAAGACACCCACTATTCAGCCATCTGTGCTGCAGAGAAGCACAAAGACATAGGAAGGTATAACTACCATAGTGTTGGCAATTGGCCACTTCATACAAAAGCCAAGCAATGTCAGCTAAGCAGTAGTGGAAATTATGAAGCATATTGAAGCTGTACATCCTGCACTACATACAGTACACAACACTACTAGAATCACAAAACATTCTGCATTCTACCAAATGCAAAATTCAACTCTAGTCATCTTAAAACTTCAGTACTTTGGTATCACTGGGCTATAACTTCCATAATAACATGCCACATAATTTCATTCAGTTGGTCTGTGAAAAAGCTAGACTTCTTGGCTCTGTTTTAGAATGATGGAAATGAATGCAGGTGGCTGTAATGACCAATCACTGCAAAAGTCTCTGCAAAGCACATCTCTGCCCTACAGACTCAGAGATTTGTCACAGAAACAACATATCAGATCCATATACCTCTGATATTTTGTGTTCACTTTTCCATAATGGGATGAAATAGCCATCTTTATATTCAGCATGCATAGAGAGGAGGAGAGAGCGGCAGGAGGAGGTTGTGTGTTTTCTAATGCATCTCTAAGTATCAGTTCTTTTTTCAATGATTGTTAAGTAGGTGTTGTTGTTGCCACACTTCTTACTCAACATCCTAGTCTGAATTCCAGTTTCATGATTTACAAATAGAGCTACTGTTATTGTTTTTGATGGCATCTGATTGGCTGCTGACTTAAAAGATAGTGTCAAAGCACAGTCAGTCACAGCTGCCCAAGCAAAACCTAGACAATCAAACAGATGCTACAGTCCTAGGCTAGTTGTTTTAGTTTCTGTAATGCTAGTCTGTTTGTTTTTATTGTTTTGGGGAATTCCACATCCCTGTTGCTAAATTGAGATTATCTCCTCAGGGGTCGATGTCTCCAGTTAATCACCAGGTACCAAGCAAGCATCCTACCTTTTCCTTATATAGCAACTTGTGTGTTTTTAAGTTCATTTTGATGTGTGCAACCCATTAAACATTTGTTGATTTGTTTCTTGTAATTACAGAAACACATTTATAAAGGTCACATACTTTAGATAAAGTAGAGTGCACAAAAACAATGAAACAAATTAAACGGACCAAGCCAGTTCAAAACATGATCATGTAAGAGAATAAACATGTTTAATGTCGTATCAAAGGGTCAATGTGACTGCAGCTTTGGGCCGGCTGCATCGTGGTATGTTGCTCCTGGATTCTGCGCCTGTGATGCGTTTATGGTGTTGTACTGTAGTACACCGTCTGGCAGAAACTTGTAAAAGGTGACAAACGATTGGTGCCCCCCCCCCCCCCGCACTTCCACCACTCTGACTTGCTGCCCGGGCCAAGAGATTGCATCATTACAGAGGATGAAGTCATCCTGCAACATAAGGGTGGAACAGGTGCTGAAAATTTAATTAGAACAGGGTGGATGTTGTTGGAGGAACATAGAAATGCATCGCTCAGGCCCAAAAAATATATACTTATGTAGAGAGAGCTGTTGTGCATCTTTCTGTTTTCTCCTAGCGTTTTGGATATCTAACAGTGCAGCACAATGTCCTCTACTAGGGCTAACTGTGAAAATATAATAACCAATGTTATAACTGCAGCAGCTGTTCCACAACTTCTGGTCCAGTGAACAGTATGCTCTCATCTCTCTGGGATCATTTTCTGCTGTGAAGACTTTGGAAGCAGCACAGTGAGTATGCAGCAGATATAGAAAGACAGAGCAAAGAAAAATAATATATCAGGGGAGCTAGCAGAGGCAAAGAAGGTGGTGAAAAGGCAGAAAGCCAATCAATGACCCTGGCTTTATATCACCAGGTCGTTATTAATGATGCAGTTTTTCTGCAGTGGGGAACTGCCAGGCTTCTCGGCTCTCTGCCTGTTCAGCCTCATCAGCACTAGGACATGATATGTGGGACTCTAGATGGTTGAACAGCACCAACCTCTTATGCCCCCCCCCTCCACCTCATCACATTGTACAGAGATGCCCATGTGCTTCAGTACCTACAGCATATTCTTTAGATTGAGATTTTAATATCAGCTCTGCAGCCTGTCCTGCACCAGAAGGAGCATACATTCTGTCAGATACAGATGCATTATTGTGAAGTCAGCAGGATCAGTGTGAAGCTGGGGGTGTTTTAGTGCTGCATTCACACCAAAACAGTCTTAAAACTCCGGGTCTGATTGGCATTGAAATGGAAATTGGATTGCAAGGAGACACCACAATGCTCTGACTACATGTCAGTGTAAGGACCATTGTAGTCATAATTTATAACTGAAATGGACAAAAAAAAGAATGTGATTCATTCACCTTGGAAAAAGGTATTTTTAGCTGTGAATGAAAGCCTTACCTGTTATAAAACAGGACTTGTGTTAGGTTTAATTGCCACCTAATCAAAAGGACAGAAAAGAATGTTTTTTCTCATTTTATCCTCAGTTACAGTTTCTTTTTTAAATAACTAAACTGCAAACTTGCTCACACCTTGTGATTAGCTTTGCGTGTGATTTTCCTAGAAAGAAGATGATCAATTTAGCAGACTCTCTTCACTCACCTGGTACATCAACAATCACAGGTCATTCTTCCAAGCAGAGTGAATTAAATCAGGCTTGACTGCCCTGGTTTGCTCAGTCTTTTCAGACATTTATGGCATTTTTCATTTATAGCAAAAACACATTTTTGACATAAGCCTAGGTAGGAAGAAAAAGAGTGACATGCTCTGGTTTTGCTATTAATGGACAATGGCAGAGTACACTGAAAGTCAAAGCATTCATGCAGCCAAGCGGGTATACGTGATGTCAGCCTCTGATTGATGTTCTTATGATTGTGTCACCACAGCTCTCTGTAGTGCTGACCAATATGAGGAGAAAAAGTTATTTTACTCCAAACTGGGTCAAAAACGAGCAGGAGATTTTCTGCTATTGCTGCCATGCTGAGTGGGAGGAGGAGGAGAAACAAGGAAACAGACATGTTCATCTTTTAACAGTATTTCTTATTGGAGGTTATCACAAGAGGGAGATCTAATCTGGTCCCAGATCAGGCTGCAGATTGGGTGTGCAGCCTTGCCATGCTGGAGGTCAGGGCCTCAGGCTCCTGATGGACTGCTATTGATTTGGGAGAACGTGGCGATACAGTTGCAGTCGCTCAGCATTGATTTTCTGCAAATGCAGTAGTGAAGAGCAGGCAGAATGAGAGAGCTGGGCCAGGGGGAGCTGCCAGGTTATCTTCTCAAATATCCGGAAGTTTTTTTTTCTTTGTGGCACTGACCTTCCCTTACTCAAAGAGATATCTATTTAGACATTAGCTCAGCAGCTACACTAGACAGACTATTTCAGCAGCTTCAGCAGTGTTTTCCTGTGCTTATCCAAGAGCACACTTAACCAATAGAAAGATCTAATTCAGCACTGCCAATAACACAGACACTGTTTTCTAGGAGAAAGTAAGTTCTGAATCACTGTGGAATTAAAGCTGGAGGAGCTTCAAGTCAAGGAGAATAATTTCAAAATAGACACATTCTGCAGCTCAAGGTCCATTTCAACAGACTAATATGAATATAGATTAACATGATTATGTTTGATGCTGTTATGAAAAAGTTGGTTAAATCTGCCTGGTCTATAAAAATTGACACTAAGATAAATAATTTCACAACTTTTTTTAATGTGACCTATAACCTGTGCAATGCAATTGAAAAACAAACTGAAAACTTAAAAAAAAAATAAAAAACTTAAAATAACCTGGTTGCATAAGTATACACACCCTTAAACTGATGCTTTGTTGCAGCACCTTTGGCTTTTATTCCAGCACTCATTCTTTTTGGGTAGGAGTCTATCAACGTCTTGATGTGGCAATATTTGTCCACTCTTTTTTTGCAAAACTATTCCAAATCTGACAGATTGTGAGGACATCTCCTTCTTCAGATCACCCCACAGATGTTCCAAGTAGTAAGTAACTTCAGAATGTGGAATTTATTACAGCCTCATATATTGATAATATATTGAGTTTTGTTCATTTCTTTTGTTATTTTGTTCATTGTGATTTTTTAACCAATGTTTTGCTCAACTTGTCGACTTTTACTCATTTTCTTACTTTTTTTTTGGTCAGTGTTCAGTGCTTATTTTTTGCTCATTTTGTGGCTTTTTTGTTCAATTTTTTGATTATTTTTATTAATTTACTTGACTATTTTCTTCATTTTCACTCATTTTGGTCATTTGTGCTCATTATGTTCACTAATTTTATGATTTACTTTATTTACCAGTATTTTAATTATTTGGTTCATTTTGGTCATTTTCTAGATTAGTTGTGTACATTTTTGCAAATTTTGTTGCTTAGTTTATTCATATTTGATACCCTTGATACTATTTGATTCACCTTTAGTAAATCGTCTTGAAACATGACCAACAGGTGGATGTTGACATACAGAAGTGGATTGTCATGTATCATGTGTCTAAAGTTTCCACGTGACATAATTTTAATAAGTTACTGGAATGATGTCTTTAAAGGACATTCATGAATTCGGAAAAGAGTCAGCAGGAAGAAAAACTAGATGTGTAATTTGTAAGAAATCTGTAAAGACAAGCAAATTCACAAACTCCTTTTAGCACAATTAGAATGCATAGACTGCTCAGGGCTTATTATTTTTATTGTACATTAACTCGTGGAGTGTTATATATTTATTTTGTTCTGTATGAATTCTAATTAGGACTTCAAACACTTGAGCTGCAGTCGGCCAAAGAGGGGTTGCCTTTGATCAGGCTTCGCTCTCACATATTTTTCCTCGTCCATTTCTTCCCTTTGGGCAACCTTCTTCTAATTGGCTCAGCGTCAGTCGTCTTGTCTGTCGTCAGTAGGTCTATCTCTCTGTCTGTCAGCGCAGATGAAAGGATATTAGCTACAGTATACATGGACTCGGGGGTGCGGATGCCTTTATGATGGTGTTCGGGGTCAGAAAGTTAGGATTACTGCGTGTACTCTGCCATGAATGTTGCTGTCAGACGTGCACGTAGAACTTATATCATTTACTTTACAGGACCTGCAGGCCTTTGTGTTGTTGTCTTTGGTAAGAGGCTCAGTTTTGCAGTAGAGATGACTCAGACACCTAGTGGAACATGATATACTTTTGTGCATTTTCATAGTTTTTCATCCTGAAAAAAGTCATTTGAAAAAACTGGAGGGAAATAGCTCTTTCTAGAGCTTTGTCCTCTGTAAACCTCCCCTCTCTCCTTGTTTATTCCTCCCTGGGCTCGCTCTCTCTGTGCTGTGTGTTAATGTAGTGAAGTGGCCCATCGGTCAATGAGCTCGTATTAACACCTGACTCCCAGCCCTTGCTTCTGTTTGTTCCTCTATGTGGGGTCCCCTGGGCCCTCCCCAGGCAGAGGCAACATATCCCACAATCAATAACAACATCCTAGAAGGCCACGGGAGAAGGAGAAGAGGGGGAAGAGGGAGCAATGTTCTTACATACTCATGTATATTTGTGCTACACACCTTCCTCTTCATCACCTCTTGTCTTGTCTCACGGAGCTGTCAGCAACTCGTCACCATAGGACACCTGGAGATTGATCGGGCTTTTTGTTGGCAGTCTTATCATTCACTTCAGCACAGGTGTCATATTCAGGGGGAGGGGGGTAGCAACACGTGCATTTGTCCCCACAGTAAAACTTCAAATTTAAATTTAGTTTCCTGTGAATGTGATGGTAATTTATGATGTATTTTCTGGAGATCTTCTGACACTAGGAACCCTGCCTTTTCTCATTTTCTGTGATTTTTTTTAAATGACTATGTTAATTTCTGCACATTTTGACACTGATTTTGTTCATTTTTGTGATTTTTTTATGTTCATTTTTTGTTTCCTTGAAACACTTTGGCGCAGAAAAGGCATGATTAACATTTCACCAGGATACAACAAATACAATTTTGACTAAATGCTGATGTTCAAACAAGAACATACAGCCTATAGCAGGAATTTCCAACCGGTGGTCCACAGCCCTCCGTCCATGAAGGTATTGCAAGTTGTCCCTGGCCTTGTAGTTTCAGTTTCTTGCCAGAACCATCATGAATTGGTTAGCGAGAAAATACACTGAGGACTTCACTGACACTACTGACAAAGGAGGTGACAAGGTAGCAGTGTGTCTCATGTGATCAGCGCTTATTTCACATTAAGCCATGAACCATACAGAGCGACATTAGTTTCTTGCAGGCTGAGCTTATTGACTATATGCAAGATGATTTATGTTGCCTACTTACAAAGGATATCAGACACTGAGAAAGAGTGCAAAAGTGAAAATGTGCTGAAAGCATCTTATCAGGTGGCACTTAGAGTTGCACAATGTAAAAAGCCTCATACAATCGCAGAGTCAATCATCTAGGTCATAGTTTTCTTCATTCATACGTTCATTGTGTGAGGTTTTCCAGCCCTGGATCAGTATTAACCCGCTGTGTATTTGTTTCGACCTCTCCTCCTCACCTCTTCTCTTCCTCATTCTGTGCAGGCTCTGGCCATGACGGAGGTGAACGGACCCCCAGCAGACCCCCAGCCTCAGATCGCCATGTACTGTGGTCGTCCCCTCCTGCACATGAACACACAGACGGGCCAGTGGGAGCCGGACCCTCAGGGCCGCCAGGGCTGCTTCACGGAGCTCAGTCAGTTCCTGTCCTACTGTCAGGAGGTAACTGTCGTCCACAGCTGCTAATTTCATCTGTGGCACCATCCACTTTGTGTACGTTGTAGCAGTGGTTCTCAAATGGTGGGTCCGGATCAAAAAGTGGTCATGGACTCATTCTAAGTGTGTTGTAAAGCATATGGTTGAAAAAAAGTATGTTTTTGTTTTTTTGTTTAATCTGATGTTGGCTTTTTTTTTGGCATGGTATCTGTTGCCACAGACATTTGACTGAAGTATGATATGTTACATTGTAGTTGGTAATTTTTGGTATTATTTTCATTCATTTTGACTATTATTTTAGTCAATTTTGTTCATTTTCTTCATAATTTCATAGGTTTCATTTTCTTGATTATTTTGGGGTTTTTTGCTTGTTTTGAGTAATATTTTCTGCATTTTCATGATTATTTGGTTCATTTTGTGTTTTTTTATTTGCTTTTTGTCAATTTTTTGTTTGCTCATATCGATTGTTAATTTCATTTTTCCCACTTTTGTTCATTGTGTGGGTTATTTGGTCTTTTTTTCATTTATTTTTGCTCTTTTGTGTGTTATTCTGATCTGTTCTTGATTATTTTGTTAATTTTCTGTTCTTTTTGTGTGTTTTTTGTCCATGTTCTTGATTATTTTGTTTTTTTTTAACCGATTTGGTTCATTATTTGTTTGCTTTTGTTCATGCTAATTTTGCTTTTTGCAAGTTTTGTTTATTGTCTGGGTTATTTGTTTATGTTCTATTTATTTTTGATCATTTTGCTGATTATTTTGTTCATTTTTTCACTTAGTTTGTTTGTTTGTGTCCCTTTTGTTGGTTATTTTGTTCATTTTATTTATTTATTTATTTAACTTTTGTTCATTGCCTGGATTATTATTTTTTGGTTATTGTTCATTATATGGATTGTATTGATTATTTTTATCAATTTTGTTCATTATTTTCTACATTGCTTTGTTCTTTTTGTGAATATGTTGTCGGAATTGCTGACTATATTTATTTTTTAAAGTTTTAATATTATGGTGACTGTAACAATGAACATAACATGCACATTTTCTTCAGACCTGGTTTGAATTTGATCTCAGATTAATGACCAAGGGAAAACATGGATTACAACCAGCTGAGTACCACTGCTCTACAGTACATTATATACCGTCCTAAGCGGAGATACACATTCTCCTCACACTCTCCATTCAAAGTCATTACATGATGAACAGTAGAGGTATCCATGCGCCATCTGCAGGCCAAACATGGTCAAGCTTTTAACAGCGGCAGTATGAGCCTGAATAGACTGTAATGCGATTAGCTGCCACATTATGCATCTGTGATGGCTTATACACAAAACCCTTGCTTTTTGTGCTGACTTTTATAAAGGAAGCATTTCAGAGTCATTTAGAGCCTGGGTCAGCTTCCTTTATCTTCCTATTAAACCCTCATTATAGGTTTATGCTTCATATTTCTGACCGGTATTTAAATAAAAAGAGTCAGATTCCAATATTGTAAAAATAAAAAGGCTATAATATTTAGTTAAATTAGCATTTCAGGTTCAGACAAAAGCCTTTCAGATCTTTATATAGCTGGAGAGAAAATACGTTGCATGACTCCTCCCCTTGTGCTCTCCCTCCTCCTCTCTGATCCTGCTTCGTTTATTGGACCCCTCCCAAACAATCTGTGAGCCTCTTCTCTAACGATTCTCCCCTGTCTGACTGTCCTCTTGTCTTTGTCCCTGTGTCCTCTCCGTGTGTGTCTCTGTTGTCTCTGCATGAACGTCCAGATGTATCCAAATCTTCCAATCTCCCATGCCGAGGAGGCAACAAAACCTGTCACCATCCCCTTCTGGTGTAAGAAAGGTTGGGGCCACTGCCAGAATCGCCAGTTCATAGTTGTGCCCTACCGCTGTGTAGGTAAGAATCCCACACACGAACCACACTGATGAGAATAAACACGGATAATCCTCTTTTCTAGATCTAGACCAGGGACCTGCAACCTGTGGCTCTTTAGCCCCTCTTTAACCTGTGGCTTTGACAAGTGTTGGAAGTAACATGTAATAAATTAAAATGAACAATTTAAGCACTAAATCAACAACAGAAGAAGGAAAAATAAATTAGATCATGGAAAAAAAAATCACAAAATGAACAATATAATCTAGTAAATGACCAAAATCACAAAATGAATAAATAATAAACAAAATAATAAACATGATTAGGACAAAACTGAAGAAAATAATCCGTAGCATAAACAAAATAATAAGGCAACTGAGCAGCAATTAACAAAGATGATGAAAATAATAAGTCAAGTAAATAAACAATATAATGAACAGAATATTCCCCCAATTTAACAAGAGTAAATAAAACCATTTTCATAAAAAAATGAATTAAATGCAAAACAGAACACACGAAGATTAACAAAAAAAGAACTAAATTATCTGCAAAATGGACAAAAATGACTAAAATAATCAATTAAATGAACAATATACAAAGTAAACAAGTAAATGAACAAAAAATGTAAAATAATCCACAAAATGAATAAAATTAACAAGTGAATAAACAAAAAAAAAGAATTTTTTTTTAATGCTGTACATATCCAGCTAACATGTGGATTAAATGTCATGTGGTGCATAAAGAACCGAGTTATTTTCTGTGACTCTTGACACATATGTATTTTTACTTCCTGTCTAAAAATATCTCTACAGTACATTGTAAAGGTTACCGGCCCCCGATCTAGGCGGTGGTGTTTTTAAAGTACTGACATGTTAAGAGACATTTTAGATTCCTTTGCATTATCAAATGAACACCCATTGCATCTTTACCGTTTTGCCGGACTGACTTTTTCTATTTACCCTCAGTCCTTTGCATTCTTGCAGGTCTACGTTTTATTTAGACTTTGTGTTTTTTAGTAATGCTGTAGTGAAAACAGACAGGAAACACAAATAGAGGATGTGGCATGACATGTAACAGAGATGCTAAGACACCTTCAACACTCTTTGTCCTGAATATGTGAAATACTAACCTGCCTAAGCTTAGTATGTTAAAATTACTTGCAATTTAGTGTCATTATTTCAGTGCATAAGGGCATATCTATTCATTTTTAAGTACTTTATTACACAGGGATGGTACATAATAATAAACACTGATAGAAATACAGTATAGAGTTTTCATCTGTAATCTATGGGCAGATGTTGCAAAAGGAACCCTAAAAAATAAGGCAACATAAGGCAAGAATTGATGGGGGAAAAGAATCAGAAATTTTAAAAAATAACATAAGAGAACTGCAGGAAGGTGAACAGATCTGCAGCCAGAGTTAAAAAAAAATACATGAAGCCGCAGAATAAGCAACATGCTGGACTAGTTAAAAATTAGTAGAAACAGACTGGACTGGACACATTTGGCTCATGAAGTGAAGAGTCAGCACACTTGAACAGTGTTAAACATGTGTTAGTTAAAACATGCCAGGTTATACAGTACAGTATATCATGCACAGAGCAATGTTCAACAGAATTGGACCGACGTCAACATCTAGTATATTAGTCAGGAAACATGCAATTCAGTTTGATTTGTTGAAGATTATCTCTAGGCACTTCACAATTCAAGGCTGAGACCCCAAGACTAAGCAGAGTCAACCCAACAGAACCACCAAGAGTAGGCCGGGGGGGGGGGGGCTGACTATAACGGAAGAGGAAAACCTCCAGCACAACCAGCGGCTCAGGGT
>JAQQAE010014290.1:0-12443 GCA_029823295.1 Pseudamia nigra | reverse complement strand
GTTGTTCACAGTTATGGACTTGTGCAGTGTCCATGTACACACTACGAAGTCATAAGCCAAGGTAAGAATACATTCTAAATCATTTTTAGGACTAATTTCATTCATTCCGTGTCAGATAATTACAACAACTTCCTTTTCAAATAATAATAATGAATTAATGTGCAGGTAGGCGTGTGTAATACATACTTTATATGGGAGTTTGTCGTGGGTCCAGGACGGATGAATTTGGTTTTACATGTATTTTTATGGAAAAAGTCGCATTGGATAACAACTGATTCGGATACTGGCTGTGACGCCGGAACGGATTACCGTCTGTATCCGATGCACCACTGTATTTGTTTTAAGAATTTTGGTTCATATCTGGATTATTTTCAGGATTTTTTTGGTTGATTTTTGTGGATTATTGTGTTCATTATTCTTGTTAATTTTCTTGTTTGTATCCATTTACAGTACTTGACTATTTTGTTTATTTTTTGACTATTTTCCTCTTGAATGTCTTGTTGATTTTGAAATTCATTTTTATACAAATAGTCATTTTTGTGTCATTTAGTCATTTTTGTCATTCATCATTTTTGTGGTATTTTTGTTCATTTTCATGATTATTTTGCTCAAGTTTCTCTTAAACTTGTAAGATTTATGATGTTTTTTCATAACTTTGTAATTTTGGTTATTGTTTGCATCACTTTTCTTTTCATATTTATCCTTACGTAGGTCATTTTTTAATCTTTTTTTGATTTCTGGCTTATTTTTGATTTATTGTAATTTGTTAATTTTGTCATTGGACAATGCCATAGGAGTCACTAGACAGAGGCTAAACAGCCACATGTGGTCCTGGAGCGACAGGTGCAGACCCCTGTCCTAATCCGTTCAATAGGAATAGTTTTACACATTGTTAAACGTGTAACTGTTGATTCAGCTGATTTGCCTACAAAGTATGACTGTTTGTTACATTTTACTTAGCATTTGATGATATAAATCTGTTACACAGTCACGTGAGGGGCCTCAGGTGTCTTATTGGGACAGCATGCAGGAAAATCATGATGTATTTCAGGATTAAGGGTTATTTTAAGGTTAGTGTAAAGGTTCGGCATGGGCCTGTTATAGTTATAGATATGTTTATCAGGAAATAAACACAGCTGTTTGTGTGTTTGTGTCTCTTTTTATGTTGTTTACATTATTGTCTTTGATTATTTTGATCTTTCTTTTTAACTGTACTGCACTGAGTTTACACTGATTTAATTCAGAACTGTTGACAGAAAGTCTATTAATGGCTGATGTTCACTGATGAGAGTTCCAGTTTGTTTGCACCCCATGGACTAACACAGTACATGATGTTTTCACTCAAAATGATCTTTTATCACCTAAATTTGTTGTTGTTGCCGACAGACTTTGAAATGAATAGAATAATAGCACAATAAACTTCAAATGCCTTTTCTACGTCAGCCCATCTGTTTACCCAGAAACCACTTCTGATGCAGTCTACATATAATTCAGCTGTGATGAGGAGAATGTTGGCGGGCCTTTGAGACTTTGTGGTCAGCACAGGGTGTGTGTAATGTGTTTACAAGAGAGTGTGTGTGTGTATGTGTTGCTAATCACACACCCTGTCACAAACCTGGTCTTGGAGCCAGTCGTTCACCAAAGTACTGCGGTTCTAATTAACAGGTCAGGGCACTGTGCCCATACCAAGCCTTGCTATTTGGTATACGTGTGCCTATGTGCTCCTGCCTGTGATGTTACTATGTGTGTGTGTTTTGTGGTACTGTATGTTTGTGTGGACTCCACACTTGAATCTCATAGAGGCAGTTTTTATTATCACATCCTGGTCTCTTTCCCTAAACCCCAAACATCCTAGAGATATTTTATAATGTGGGGAAAACACCCAGGACCTATTAACCATGTGGTCTCTTGTCTTTCTCCCTCCTTTGCTTCCATAGCCCACTATGCAGTGCTGTACTGTGCCAGGTCTAGTTAGTGGGTGTATTTGTCCAATTACCCAGGGGTTTAAAGCTGCCAATCATGCGGCGATGCCACATCGTAAAGGCTCGTTGCTGGGCTGTGCTCTGTGCCTAAATAAACACCTGAATAAACACCTTGATAATTACTTCAGTCCACGCCTAAACACACACATGCACTTTAATACACACTTACTACACACTCCTTACATGCTCCACCACCCATGGTGTAGACCAGGTCTCAGGTCGCTGCCCAATACTAGGGTCCTCCCACTGCCTCATGTGATTAGAGAATAGAGAAAATTATGATGTAAACATTCCAACTTGGTTTATCAGTAGGCCATGTGGAGTTGTTAGCAAGTGATGTGTAGCACTATCCAATCCATTCTCAATAAATCTGTCATTGTCCCTCCTCCTTCTCTTCCATCTTCTTTCTCTCTCTGTTCTCCTTGGCTCTGATTTCCTTATATCCTAGCTATTATTTATGGTACAGTTATTTGTGACTGGCATTTATGAGTTTGTCTTTGGCTGTATTTTGCAGTGCAGACTGGTGACCCCATTCCATGAGAGTCACTTAAAATTTTCAGTGATCATAAGGCAGAACTGTAATTCCTGACACAAGGATTCATTCATTACATACCAAAATGTACAAATGGTGGTATGCAGGTGGTGGCTATCAAAGCCTTTGCCATATTTATGGGTCAGTTTTCACCAGATTCCCTTTTTTTAAATTTTCCTTCCCAGGAGCGTGTGATTGAGAATCTACGTGAACAAAAGGAGCGAGAGGACAGGGTTCGGTTGGATGAACTAGAGCTAATGAGGAAGGAGAACCAGGAATTAAGGGAAAAACTTCTAGCCTTGCAACCCCAGAAACTACCCCAGAGCCAACTAACCAATCCTGGACCCGCCCTGAACCAGAGGCCTGAAGGAGAGGTCAGTTCTGATTATAAAGAATGTTAACTGTAGCAGTTTCCATTATCTTATGCTCGTTTTGTAAGTGCTCTATTAGAAATAGCATGTATAAACATGGCAGCATCTTAAAGAAGAGTAATATGAAGTTACACTCAGCTGAAGTAATTTTTGTCTTTTTCAATAAGGTTTTAATACATTAAATGGGATTTGAATTAATTATTTTTGACAGATTTATTGAGCTGTAAACAAATTGCTGCAACTTAATTAGTCTGGAACACATAGGTACTAGTGATGATATACAAAAAAAATCTACATATATCTTATAGTACTGTAGGTGAAAATGGCTTGACGTGCCACTTCCTGTTTTAAATTCTTTTTAATCCCTCTGGCCTTGATGATGACATGAATACAGACCTCTACACCAGGCACACCTCAATGTCATGAGATTTGAGGAAAATAACCTGAAGAGCTCACTTTCATTCCATTAGATGCCAAACCTCATTCATTTTGTAATGGTTCCAACTGAAGCTGTTATATTGCTTAGTTATGTATCACAGGACTTATACAGAGGTGCCTTGTGAAACCTGCTGCCTTGATCCAATCCATTTGTTTTGTTGGTTTAAATATGAAATAATGTAATAAAGCACCATGGTGATACCATAACAAAGGTTGCTGAAACACTATTTTAGTTGAGGGATACTGGCATGTTTACGGGCACATCAGGGCTTCAGTTGACTGTGGGACAGGACTCTGTAGAGAACACTTAAATGGATATTTAGTTACGGGCAGGCTTTTCTTCGGTGGTAAAAACACTGCAAAAGTCTCAAAGTAACTCTTTATCAGTCACTATCGGATCTGCAATTATCTGTTTGCTGATCTACTTCTGTCTCACATCTACATCTAGCATTCAGCAACAAATCAACTTCTCAGTCTCTTTCTACCACTTTTAAAACTCATTTATAGTATAAAGTAACTCAGAATGGTTACATTAATAATACACAATTGATCAGATGGTTGCTCAGTGTTTTTCTCAGCTGGTAATAAGAAGGTGGAATGGACTGGTTAACCCTCCTGTTGTCCTCATTTTCTGTATACACCCTGTGTCCTCCCTGTGGCGGGTCATTTTAACCTGAGGACAACAGCAGGGTTAAACGATTAGAACAAAACAAAATGAAAAAAAAAAAAAATACAGAAAAAAAATGTGACAATTTCTGATGAAAAACATTTCAAAAAATTCCACAAGATAAACAACTTTACTTCTAATGTATTAAGTCTGCTTCGAATTTGTTTTACAGTTTTATAGGGACACAAATTGTATGCGACCAATCATAACATAAAGTAAAAGGGATACTGGGGAGATGGTATTAAAAGGCATGTAATAAGTTTTGTAGTTAGACTTTAAATGAACAATGTGACTGACACATAGGTAAAACAGTGTGTGTGTGTGCTGATGTGTGCACCATTTATTGTAACATTTGGGCTATAAAACACACCTGAATGTAAGCTGCTCCCCCTAAATTTAAGGAAAAAATGATTTTGTCCATACATACAGTAGAGTGGATATAAAAAATCTACACACCCCTGTTCAAATGCCAGGTTTTTGTGATGTAAAACATTGACACCAAGATAAATAATTACACAACTTTTTCCACCTTTAATGTGACCTGTAACCTGTAAAATGCAATTGAAAACAAACTGAAACCTTTAAAGGGGAAAAATAAAAAACTTAAAATAACGTGGTGCGCACAGCCCTCTTCAGATCACCCCACAGATGTTTGATTGGATTCAGGTCTGGAGTCTGGCTGGGCCATTCCAAAACCTCAATCTTATTCTGATGAAGCCATTCTTTTGTTGATTTGGGCGTGTGCTTTGGGTCATTGTCATGCTGAAAGATGAAGTTCCTCTGCATCTTCAGCTTTCTAACAGAAGCCTGAAGTTTTTGTGCCAACACTGACTAGTATTTGGAACTCTTCATAATTCCCTCCACCCTGATTAAGGCCCCAAAGCATGATGCTGCCACCACAATGCTTCGCTGTAGGTATGGTATTCTTTGGTGATGAGCAGTGTTGTTTTTGCGCCAAATATACCTTTTGGAATTCTGGCCAAAAAGTTCAACCTTGGTTTCATCGGACCTTAACACAATTTCCCACATGCATTTTGGAGATTTTAAATGTCTTTTTGCAAAATGAAGCCGGGTTTGGATGTTTATCTTGGTAAGAAAAGGCTTCCATCTTGCTACCCTACCCCATAGCCCAGACATATGAAGAAGATGGGAGATTGTTGTCACATGTACTGCACAGCCAGTACTTGCCAGAAATTTCTGCAGCTCCTTCAATGTTGCTGTTGGCCTCTTGGCAGCCTCCTTGGCCTGTTTTCCTCTCGTCTTATCATCAATTTTGGACAGACGTCCTGTTCTTGGTAATGTCACTGTTGTGCCATATTTTCTCCACTTGATGATGACTGTCTTCACTGTGTTCCATGGTATATTTAGCTCCTTGGAAATTCTTTTGTACCTTTCACTTGACTGATATTTTTGAACAATGACATTCCTTTGATGCTTTGGAAGCTCTCAGCAGACCATGGTTTGTGCTGCAAGATGTGGTTACAAAAAAGTCAGGAAAAGCCTAATAGAACAGCTGAACTTTATTTGGGGGGTATCAAAGACACTTTAGATGGTGACAGGTGTGTGCTGACTCCAATTTAACATGAGTTTGAATGTAACAGATTAAATCCCAACACAGCCACATCCCCAGTTATAAGTGGGTGTGCACACTCTTGCAACCTCATTATCTCAGTTGTTTATTTTTTTCTTTTTCAATTGCGTTGTACAGGCTATAGGTCACTATTAAAGGTGGAAAAAGCTGTGAAATTATTTATCTTTGTGTCAATTTTTTACATCACAAAAACCTGGCATTTGAACAGGGGTGTGTAGACTTTATATCCACTGTAAGTCTTCAGGCTGTGTCCATTTCTTCCAAAAAGGAGAGTGTGCAAAGACCCAATAAATCTTATTTCAGTTGATTCCACACTAATTTAAACAAACTTCTGAATAGTACATTTAATATCTGCTTACATACGTACCTAAATCCTACACAATGTTATTCATGTAATTTATTCAAAAGAACAAAGAACAACTAAAAAGCACTCAGGCAGCTCAGCTTCTCTTCAAAGTGAACCTGTGCTTATTCTCCCCATAATATTATTAGACCCAAAAGTAATATTCCTAAATTTATTTGACCCTCATTATGGGCTTCTTTGACCATGAAAACCTACCATATATCATCTTTTCTTTAGTTCATCTGCAGTCGATGCTGAAATACAAACACATGGCCCAAACAAGTACAGTAAGAATTAAACCACAACCTGAACTCATGAGCAGCACGGCCTGCAACATGGCCACCTCTGTGTCATCCAGGTTGAACTGCGCCAAGCTCTTGCCGAGGTCAAAGATGGCGTCCGATACAACGCCCAGGCCACCGTTCTTCAGCTGCTCACGCTTAACGGCCATCTCCCCGCTCAGCGTCAGTGTCTCGCTATCCGGATCGTAACGCATGGCAGCTCTGAGCGACATGATCTCCATGCAGCAGCCCTTCAAGAGGATGATTTGATCCTCACAAGGCAACTGGTGAAAGAAAAACAAAAAAACGACTGAAGTGATAAATATGACTTCAGTTTATCAAAGTTACACATGAAGGTGATGGTTTATAATTATCTTCTACAGTAAAAGGGACAAAAAGTGGTGATGAAGGCTAAATTAGGGACAACGCTAACATTTTACTGACATTTAATCACATCTACTATTTTTGCTTATTGTTTGATCTTTCAAAGCAGAATATCAAAAAGAATACAAAGTGTGTGATTTGTTTTCATATAGTACTACTTAATAAGCATTCTGATTAAAGGCAGTGGGTTATGAATAAATGAAAGCTGAGGTGGACAGCTGAGTTGAAAAACAAAGTGGGGCTGAAATTGGTCCGACAGTTTTTCCACTGATGAGCTTGAGTAATACGCCCTGATTTACATGGATATTAAAATCTGTGAATGATGACCCAACTGATTAAATCTATAGACGCCAGTGAACCGAATTAAATCTCACCTTCATGTAAACGTGGTTCTTATTTCACTGCTCTGAAAGACTCAGTGGATTAGTTCTTTGTCGTGTGAATTTATACCTCGGCGCCACACTTTGAGTAAACGCCTATACTGCGTTTATAGCTGCATCATCGTGTAGAATATCAACCGATTAATTTCCAGTGTCTCGATGAGTCCTGGATTTGCTTCTTTGCGTTACCAGTCATTTATCGCAGTGGCATAAAATACTCATTTGGGTGAAAAAGGCTTCCTAATTTGTTGTAACGTAAATAAAAGATGACATATTAAAAATTACTGATGATTTCCCACAGCTGCTTCATTACTGATATTTACTCATTTTACACTACTGATTTTCTTTGGCCCCGAAAATTAATAGAATTTTCCAACACAATATAAAGAACTGATTTATTTATCTCATTAGAATCATTAGAATCCATTTTACTCAAACACTTTCATACTTCCATCATCACGGTATTTACGTTACAAAGACCTGACATTTCATCTCAAGCCACAATGACAAGACACATGATTTACAAGTCACTAAGTAAGATGGTGGACACAAAACACAAGTGATTCTCAGATTATAACAAGCAACTGAAGGAAATTTTACGGCTGAAATCTTTTTGGCACGTTTTGAAGTATAGTCTAAGTTGAATTTTACCGCAGAGACAGGATTCACAGACAAGAGTGGTTCACCAGCGCTCACCTCAGAGAACATGGGCAGTTTTTTGGCAAAGTCGACGACACGGGTGATGGCAGGAGTGATGATCTTGGTGAACTCGCTGAAGGCCTCCAGGTCCACCTTGTCTCCATCGGACGTGGGGGCAAGCGGTGACTGACCAATTTTTTCTGGCTGGATGGGAAACCGTAAGTAGAGCACATGGTCAGGGCCAGTGCAAAATGACAAGGTCAGAAGGGAATGAAGCTGATTTTGGAAATGTAGTCCTGGGAATCTGCTCTGATTCAGCACAGCCAAGTTATGCATGGTTGTGATGCATTCATGGGTAACAGGAGAATTCATTATCGTTGAAAAAAAGACTTGACTTTTATGCATTTCAAAGAATCCTCTGCATTTTTGATGGAAGTGAATGTATAGTTTTGATAATTGTGCTCGAAATATTTTGTTTTACAGTTGAATAAATATTTTACCTCTGCTCAGATGTACAATAATTCATTGGTAGTAAAATGTTTATATCTTTTAAATAACATACGTATAAAACAAAATTGTAATTTATCAGACATATCTTGTCTTCAGAATGTTTAAGATCATACTGCATGTGCTATGTTATCATATCTGATAAAAGGGCAAATAATATCAATTTATGCACAAATAATTCAGCTCTTCTGATGATTTCTAGATTTATGAATTGGGTTGTGAAAATTTTGTCCTTTTTAAAACCTGGAAAGAAAGGTAAATGGTGCCTTAAAGCAGGGGTCTGCCACCAGTGGGTCTGCAGCCCCTGCCCAGAGGCTCCTGTGGCTTTGTCCATTAATGGAAATAATACATTATTACAAACCAAAATAAGCACTCAATCAACAAAAAGAGAAAACAATGAACCACATAACAAAAAAAAAGATAAACTGATGCAAATTATCTACAAAATCGACAAAATAATAAGGAAAATAAACAAAATTAAACAAAATATTACATTAAAGGTTTAAAGACAAAAAAGGAAGACAAAATATGAGCAAAATTATGGAAAATTATAAATCCTTACAAAATGAAGACAAACCGGCGCAAAATAACCATAAAAATGAACAAAAAAATCCATCAGAATCCATAACATAATAAATCAACTGAATAAAAATGGGTAGGAAAAAAAACTCAAAATAATCAATGAAGTGAGCAAAACAGTCAACTAAATAAACACAAACAAGACAATGAACCAAAATAAATGAAATGAGTGAAATAATGAATCAAAAATAACTAAATAATCTGCAACGTGAACAAAATAACCCATACACTGAACAACAACAAACAAAATAATTAGGGAGATGAACAAAGTTGAAACAAAAAAATCTACAAAATTAATAAATAAAAATGAACCAAAAGGAATGGAATAGTTACCAAATTGATGTTAAAATGTTGCCAGCTGAAACTTGCGTCATATGTCACGTGATATGTAAAGGGTGTGAATATTTTTCATGACTCTAGAGTTATTTTTTTCTTTCTGTCCAAAAATAGACAGAGTTTGCTGACCCCCGCCTTATAGGATACATCTCAAACACCGGATCGAAAGCAACGTTTTCTGTTATTCAGGATGGTTTAATCGCTGCCTGCAGATTTATTCTGAGACATTGGAAAATAAAGCTACACATTATGGAACAGTTAAAACTTTCATAAACGCAACTTAGTCAGTAATTGCAAATTGAAAATCTTGTTTAGATTTTAAGAATCTATAATGACTGTGGAACAGTTCCTTTTGTATTCAACGGAGAATGATTTTCTTTCTTCCATATGTGTAACTTAATAAAGACGTATATTATATAATACCGATTCTTACACTGTCTGTGCCGGGACTGAAGAGCCGATTGGAAAGGCTCAGGTTTGAGTCGAGTACAGAGTAAATGATTGGGTTGGAGCAGAGTGGAGGAGATTAGAAAGGACAGGATAAAATAAGGAGTTCTAGTACTAGGGAACAGCAGAGAACATTAAAACAAGCTTCTGTTGCGGGTGTGACACTTGAAGTGGGTATGAGAACAAAATGCGATTATAAAAGAAATGATAAAAGTTAGGCTTATAGTACAATTTAAAGAAACAACAAGCCTGTAAACTTTTATACCCTTTTTCCTGTCTTCCACAAAGTCCTGACATGCCTTGGAAGACAAATTAAAACCAATTTATCAGATAAGGACAGCAGTTTGTGCTGCGTAAGAGGAATGGGACATGTCACGAGATAGATAGCTCTTTCCGCAGAGGACTGCAGTAGAAAACTGCAGAAGAGAACAGTAATACATATGTTAACTGAGGCTGTGACTATGAAAAATACACTGGAGTGAATAAAGCATGTGTCAGAACCTAGTCATTTATTCAGGATGGGCTTCAACACTAAACGGGCTGAGATAATATAGGAAGAATTGAACTCAAGGAATCGTAAATAATGATGCAGCAAAAGGATGTAAATCAGTGGAAACTATGTGCCCATCAGTGTAGCAATTATGGAATATTTAAATAATTTTAATAATTGCTTTGATAGCCTTGTCATGCAAAGACCAAAACAAAGCCTTTGGTTCAATAGTTGTAGTAAGTGACATTTTTTATGTCAGTACTGAGGACTTAGCTCTCCAGAGAGAAAACGAGCAGCTTGGGTTCAGAACGGCATGTCATAAGTCATTACTGTGAGGGGCTTAAAACGTAGGGGACTGAGAGGAAAAGTTTCTATTTTGTGTCAAACTTAATAACCGTACAAAAAAAAAAAAAAAAGGCCGAAGCTATACTAAACCAACAGCATGAA
This sequence comes from Pseudamia nigra, assembly GCA_029823295.1. Taxonomy (NCBI): domain Eukaryota; kingdom Metazoa; phylum Chordata; class Actinopteri; order Kurtiformes; family Apogonidae; genus Pseudamia; species Pseudamia nigra. Next base: position 2,029 of record JAQQAE010014290.1, on the reverse strand, counting down.
AAGCAATTTTACAGGTTTTTTTCCCCCCGCAGATAAAAAATAGGAATCAATTTCACTGTAATGAAAGCTGAATGATGTATGAGCTGCATGCTGTAATACAACCACATATGTACTGCAGGCACCTGTGAAGACTTCCACAGATTCATGGATCAAATCATACTATACGTATAGGATAATATGGAGACTTGGGTTATTTATGTGTTAAATTTGGTAGATTTTGTGATTTCTTTAGTTGACGCTTGCTGTCGGTGTCTGTTAACTGTCAGAATCAGGCGCAGAGATCTCCTGTGTAAATGCAAATCTGAGAACTCTGTCTCCTGCTCAGTGGGAGACAGTACAGTGTAGTTTCTGAATGACTGAGCACCAATTAATCCAGCAAGTTGAGCTGACCTACTTGCATAATGTTCCTGGAAATAAAAACCTTTAGCTGTAGATGAAGTTTGAAAGTTCATGATGTATAGGGAATTAGAGTGATCTGAAACACTCTCAGAGTATTTATGTCTCAATTTGACTGCAATAGGAAAAAAAAAAAAATAAAAAGACTTTGCAGAATAAAACTGTGTAGGGATTTACGTTATGGAGGGTAAGAAGATAACATGAGGGATAATAACAGAAAATGAGGCAGTATCAAGCTTTGTTGGCCAAAATATACAAGAGAGTGACAAATTTGGCCTGCACTTTTCCAAGCAGCTGCCAAAAAAATATGAAACATTGGGCTCTTAAGTCCCAACTGGATGCTTTCAGAATATGTGGAAGGTTGTGATACATATGTCTAAACACAGAGGTCTCACGAGTAGAGAAATCGTCTGTCAGAGTGGGCCTACATGAACCTTAGAGATGACATGCAATAACAGGAAACAGGAAAAACAAGGTGGGAAATATACAGAATTCTTGTCAAGGACATATGCGGTGACTTGTTAAACACTTGACTCACAGGAATCAGGGTGGTTTTGAGTCAAACTGACATTTTTACATCATCTCACAAACTGCAATAATTAGGCTGAGAGTACAAGCGAAGATGTTAATGTCATCCCCACGACTCATCTACCTGATTATATACCGTTTACACACCTACTGATAGTCTCTTTAGCAACCTGAACTCTTATATTTGACAATGCTTTCTCTCTATTTTTGTCTGACGCGAGGCTGATTGGTGAATCAGTCACCACATGGTTGAATGGGCTCATCCTGCTTGGCTTAGCATGTACATTTAGAAATGCAGAGACACCTCCAGAGGCCTGTTAAGAGGAACGAGTCTGTGTGAAATAAAATTGTTTGCCCTGTGTTATGAACCATACTTAGCACTGTGATTATACATTATTCCACAAAGGCACAGGCTACTGCATTTTCTTTAATCCTGTATTTGAAACACAAACTTGTTAGGGTTAAAAAAAAAAAGGTTAAATCTCCTAATATTTACCTAATAATCTAATATGTGTGAATCCCGAAAAAAACTTATAGATGTTGCCGCATGATGTAATAATCCATGTTACAGGATTACGACAGTGGTACCCCGGGTAACGAACGCTTCTACTAACAAATTCAGGTAACAACAGAAAAATTGGCCGAATTGTGTCCCGGTGACTGAAATGATTCGGGTTATGAAATTTGTATTGCGAAAGCTTCAGGTTATGACTTCCGCAAAAACAGCCAAATAGGTCCCATGTTTTTCCATCATGGGACCTAAGAAAAATGGCGTCTCTGTCTCATCATCCTCCAGAAAGTGTCTTTATAAATCAATAAATGTGCACGTACAGGTGTGTAATACACACTTTATATGGGAGTTTTCGTGGGTCCAGAACGGATTAATTGGTTTGACATGTAATCCTATGGAGAAACTCACTCCGGCTAATGAATGAGTTGCCCAAAGAATGTGACGCCGGAACGGATTAAATTCGTTAGCCGGGGCACCACTTCTTCCTCTTCCTCTTCTTCTTCTCCTTTCGGCTGCTCCCACAGCGAAATACCAATGATTCGCATGTTTGATCTGGCATAGGTTTTTTACGTCGGATGCCCTTCCTGACACAAC
>JAQQAE010014289.1:0-12444 GCA_029823295.1 Pseudamia nigra | reverse complement strand
GGGTCGCCACAGCGAAATACCAATGATTCGCATGTTTGATCTGGCATAGTTTTTTTTTTTTACGTCGGATGCCCTTCCTGACACAACCCTCACAACGAGGGACAATAAAAAGTTTTATTGTAAACAAACAAACACACCCCCCCATCTACAATACCGCGACGTTATTGCTGTGGCAGTATTGAATAATTTAATAGAATTCATTACATACTATGGGTAATGTATGCAGTTAATATGTAAGTAAGTGTTAATGATGCAAATTCTTTTAAGTATATGTGTGAGACCATAGGAGACTTGAAACTAAGGTAATATCAATGCATATTCAGTTGTCCTCAGCAGTTTTTACTGATGAGGACATATTTTACTTTTGATTTTGTCAGTATAAATCTGTTGCTGTAGATATGTTAATGTAAACAAGCCTGATATAGTTTGGTCATGACCTGTCCTGGTAGAGCAAGTAAACTCTGAGAATTTTCTGTTTCCTTCTCTGCAGTATCCTTCATTGTCTAACGTCATTCTCAGTGCTTCCCATGACAGTATGCAAAAAGCTGCTCCATTGTTATTCCCAATAAGTCTGTACTTTAAATCTCTTGCCCACAGCATGTAATAGATATCAGTTCAAGCCCCCTCTCCTGCCAGTTCCTTAGGGTCCTGTTCTTGCTCAGTAATGGAGCATGAAAAAAAGAAGTATAGATAGTTAAAAGATACAGTGAAGTACAGAGAAATGGCCATCTTTCCAATCCTCTCAAGAGTGTCCCAAGAGCACCCCACAGTCTTCAAAAGGAACATAGTTTAACTTTATGGAAGTACAGAGCAGTGGTTGTTACTGCTCCCTGTTGGGCCGATAAACAGAAAACACAACCCTATTTACTTTTACCAGAAGAAAACTTTATATCAGTATTGACACCAACCAAGTCTGGGCTTTGTGGAGTTTTTCTAGTTAATAAGAACCTTCCTAATTTTGTTCACACATTAACTTTCTTAGGTCATAGGTTAATTGCAGCTGCCCATTCCATGCATAAGTTACTCTACACTCCCTTCCTTCCTTGATGAGATTAATTCTACTTTTTAAATCACTTCACATCCCAGTTAAGAAATGCTTCTCCCTGTGGACTGTGAAAACTTAGAATGATTATACAGTGTTAGCAATGATGACTAATACCACTCAAAATATCTATTAATCTGGGTTATCTTTTCATTCAATCAATTTTTTATTGATGCTTATCAAAGATGAAATCTAAAGGCACCATTTGGATCTGTACTTGCCTGTTTCAGAGTCAGTCATGTAATGTGTACCTTGGATGAGAGTGGTACCAAGGGAGGCAAGATTAAGCAGTCTGACCTCTGGGCCACTGTTCCCAGGCCCTGGTGTTGCGAGAGGAGGCCAAAGTTCTGGTCCAGTTCTCCCAGCGTGGGAGCACAGCGTGGGAGCAATGGGACCGTGGTCAGCCACTAATGTCTCTATTGCTTCCAGATTGCCTACAAATGACTTTAGAAGTTTAGTTTTCAACACTGGGCTTGCATATGCAATAAAGCAAACATCAGTCTTGCCACAAATCTGGTTGGGTCCTTCTTGGCCTGTGTGTGTCTCCACCATGCTTACTGCTTAGTTAAAATCCAGTCCAGAGTTTGTTATTTGTCAGATCCCTGCTGTCTTGATTAGTGCTGGAAACAAGAAATGTTTTTGGTTGCCTGTTAGAGGGATGTTGAAACCACTACTTGTCAAGCATGTCATTAAAGGGGATCTTGGCAATGCAAGTTTAATGAGTCAAGGAATGTTGAAATCATATTTTACTCTGGTAATTACTTATATGCCAGATGATCTCAATGAAGAGCATCAAAATACTGTTTTAGTGCAATAAGCATGTCGTCTTTGTACTTATTAGTTATTACTTATTTGTTGTTGTTCTTTCCGATCCCCACGAGGTAGTGACTCACACTGTAATTCAAGAATGCAAGATTGGATTAAGGCACTTTAAATGAGTGGACTGTGTGTGTAACACAATGTAGTCTCTTATGATTTGGCAAAGCAATGTGACTGTGGGCAAGCATCAAACCTTATTGAAAATATTAAAGGAAAGCAAAGAGGTGATTGTGATGTATGAACTCAAGGATGGATGTTTGTCAGCCTTCAGAAATTTTGAAGAATTTGAGGTTTGTCCCTTTTTGCCATATTCTCACATCCTACACTGGCTTAAACAAAAATGGCAGCATGCATTTTTTAGATAATTTTTTCTTGCTGTGTCTTAGAAAAGAGACCCTGCTGAGCAATGAAAACAGGGTAATGTGTTGCCTTTGATCTTAAATTGACACTGGATTACCTGCCTGTCGCCACTCTTTCTCGCTCTCTTTTTTCATTCTTCTTTTTTTCTCATGTTGGAGTGCAGTAATTTCCTTGGATTGACACTAGCTATTGGCCCAGTGGGAAGAAGACAGGATCAATAGATAACGGCACTTCATGTATGAAGTATTAAAGGAAAAAAATTATTGACTGAAAGCTTTAGGTATTATGATCCATTCACAGTGTTTATGTGGACATGCATTGCTGACAGATGATTTTCGATGTATTAGAAAATATATAAAGTGTAGCGTGTAAAAAGAGGAAGTGATATGTTTTGATTTATTTCACGTCTGGCCACTAAAGCATAATTAAAAAGATTACAATGGGAATAAAATTACCAGAATATCAAGCAGTTAATCTGATTTAATTTAACACAAATTACTGCCAACCTGTCCCTGGGTAACATTTCACCCAGCAAAATGTCAGCAATAGCCTGTCAGTTACTTAGATTCATATCACCAATGTAATCTGAACCTTGTCAAGCAGCATGCCATGGGGCTGCTTGCATTTTGTTTATATTAAGTGACTTTTTCTGACTTGTGACTCTCAACAGCTCGCAGCTACGTATTTATCACCTCATCTTTTAGATGAATTTTCTTTTTCACTCATCAAACATAAAATGTCAGAAATGACAAATACCTGTCAGAATCTTTGAAATTTTGTCATTATTGCAGTGTATACTTTTGATTTTGGTAAATTATATTTAAATATTTATTGTATTAGAAATATTTGCTGATGTGTAATAAAAACAAATGTAAAAACATTGCTTAGTTTTATAAATAACTAAATGACTAGCTATGATTTGTTTAGTTTGTGAGTTAGTGTATACACTCTACAAATGTCATGGGAAGTTAACAGTCTTGACATGGAGGTAATAGTCCAGAGTGACTATATGTAGCAATTCAGCCAGTTTTTGTTTTCATCATGAATGTGTTTTGTTGTTTTGAGACTCTCCCGTTCCTTGCAATAATTCTTTATTGTACTGTAGCAGCTACAACATGTTTTTGTGTGCGGTGCAGTGAGATGATTCAATTCCCTTTATAATTTTTCTGTCTTTCTATTTTATGTTTTTTTACAGGGGGATATTCAGCAACTGCTGATTACAGAAGACTTCCATGCTGCTGCTAACTACTGTGTAAAATATATACCAGACTGTGACTCTGCTTTGCCTTACAATATTCAACCTCTGGGTCTACAGGTTAGTAATGCCAGCAACAGAAGCCAATAACTCACCCAACAACTTTGTACAGCTCCTAACAGCAATAACATGAAGCAAAGATGTATCACAATAAGTTGCAAACAGCTACGGTATTTGATTATTTTATCAAGTTTTGATTTGTTTTGGTCTTGTTGACATATGTAAGGAATAGGGTGAAGAGCTCCTTTTAGCTCTTATGCTGAATCATTATCAGTACCACCAGGCTCCTTAAACAGACATACAGGACTGCTTTTTTAGTAGCCAGAAACAAAAAGCAAGCATATTGCAACTGCTATGTGTTCTAGAGAGTCTTCCAAACTCTATATCAAATAATTTCTTAAGGTCAGGGGCTTCCTTGACAAGGAAACACATACACATACATGCATGTACTGTAAATGCACACACATACACACACATGTATATGTACTCTACGCAAACATTAAGCATCGCTGAAACATGAAATAATAGATCTTCCTTTCCTCCAGGCATGAAAAAATGAACTCAACTATGGACATAAATTACTCCATATATTTCTTTGGTGTTGTGTGCATGACAACGATAAGGGAAAGGGAGGCAGCCAAAGAATTATAGCATGTCTACAGGCAGCTGTGAATCTGGTCAGTGATAATGCTCCTGGGATGGGTCATTAATGGTAGTATGAAGCCATTTTGATCTACTTGGCTGATATCAAACAACAGCTGAGCAATGCGCTCTGAAGCCAGAACACATCAACATCTGTCACCCCACTGACCTACTTCCCATCATTTTCCCTTGAATGTTGACCTTGTTTAATCCAAATGGAGTCACTCATGTTTTATACAGGCTGGGTGTTTGGCATCATTTTCTGGCTCTGAAAGTGAATCTCACACTAGAAAATGACACAACATATATTTGCTCACTTGCCAAAGTATTTTACAACTAGCAACCCTTTAGAAGTACAGATAAGGTGACATCACGAGACAATGTTTATTTATTTATTTATCTATGTATTTATATAGCACTTTTTAAAATGCACAGTTACAAAGTGCTGCACAAGCAAAAATTGAAGATCAAGAATTCATTTCAAGATAAGAAGTAAATAGACAGCATTTCCAACACAAAAACAAACCCAAACACATCAAAGTACAGACAAACAAACACAGACAGACATTCAGTCATGCAGACAGAAACACAAGCCACTGAACTTATACAAACACACACACTGCTAAATGTAGGGTTACAAAAAGGCTTGTCTGCAGAGGTGGGTTTTCAAAAGTCATCTAAAGCAATTAAGGTTTTCAGTGCATCTGATAGATTGAGGTTGATAATTCCAAAGGGTTGGGATGACAACAGTGAGGGCACGATCACCTCTTGTACTGTGATTAGAGTGTGGTACAAATAAGAGACCAGTATTTGATGAACGCAACGATGAGACGTGGAGTATGGAACCAGAAGGTCAGAAATGTAATCAGGGCCAAGGTTGTGTAGTGCCTTGAAAGTAATTATGACAATTTTGAATTGAATCCTAAATTTTTTTGGGAGCCACTGAAGGGATGTACGTGGGTAATATGTGAGTATTGGCTAGTTCTAGTTAGCAACCTGGCAGCTGAATTTTGGATTACTTCTAAACCATTTAGTGTGGATTGACTGAGGCAGATGTAGAGTAAATTTCATTAATACAAGTGGGAAAAGATGAAAGTATGGATTAGAAGCTCAAGACTGGACCAAGGAAATATATGTCTGAATTTTGCAATATTTCTGCGTTGAAGAAAAGAGAACTGGATGAGTTTGTTTATGTGGAAGTCAAAGGACATGTGGTGGTAAAAGATGATACCAATGTTTTTAGCAGTGTGTGTGATGTTAGTGTGATACTAACTAATAAACTGATCAACACAGGTGGCAAAGTTATCTGTATCAATTATGAGGATTTTGATTTCACTATGATTTAAATTAAGAAAATTGATAGACAACCAATGTTTAATAGGAGCTAAACAGTTATGAAGGGAAGATGGTTGGTTCATGTTATTTGTTTAATATGTAATTTGCTCTAAATTAAAGGAAGTATTCGAAGGTAATTTGTTCTGTTTAACATAATGTTTGGTTTAGGTTTTTACCATCGCACTGCAAATCACAGTGGATGACACTATCACAGGATTGAATTCAATGCCTGCTTTACTGTTTTCTGGATGTTCTCTCTGTTGTATTTTTATTCTCAACAGTGATTTTCTTTTTTCCCCATCCTTCACCTGCTCTCCCATTTCACATTCCCCTTCTTATTAAAGAACTTCCGACTTGTGTCTGATGGCTTGATGCAAAGTGACCAGCCAGATGAACCAAAGAAGCAATCTAAAAAGGACAGGAAAGGCAAAAAGAACAAAAAGAAGCGGGACAAGGGCTCAAAGGGCAAAGGAAAACGCAAAGGCAAGGGAAAGAAGGAATCCAGGAAGAAAAAACATGAAGAGGAGGGTCTTGAGGATGGCTTCCTCAGAGTGTCCACAACACTGCCTGAGTATCTATCCCAAGAACCCTTTCAGCCTACAGAGCTGCCAGAAATTAAGAGCACCTTAGAAACTGGCATTCCCACTGAAGTGTTCGACAAGACCCTCATGGAGATGCCCACGCATGAACCTGACTCTGTAACTGAGGCCCCTACTGTGGGACCTAGTGCCTTGCCCGAATCAGAGGTTACTGAGGAGGTAGACAAGTTTACCTGTAGATGCCCCACAATCTAATCCTTCCTGCCAGTGGCAGTTCTAACAGTCACTCTCCTAATACCTCCTAACAGTAGAGAGTTCCTTTTACCACCCTATTCAACTGCTTACCACCACTAACAACCATCAACATAACCATGACCTCTTCTACACCTCTAAAAGAAATGAAAAATCATAGATGTTACAAATGGTCTAAAATCTTACTTGGAGTATACATTTCTGTATACATTTCCGTTAGGATGTGCAGAATAAATACTGACATTATAGTTAATTCAAGGTGGATAATATGCTTTGTTATCCTTGAATAATTTAAATTATGCACCACATTCTATTATGTACATTTCACAATAACTGCACATGACATTTAAAAATGCAAACTGTTTCTAACCTCCAGCATACAGTACGCTGTATGGCTCCTACATGTTTCTAAGCTAATTTGTCTAGTAAACTAATTTTCATGCTCATGCTGTTTCTGTAGCTGTTTCAGTTGTTGTCCTGCTGTCACAAGAATCTGATGTAGTCCATCAGCTAATTACACTCTAGCGTTCTCATTAACTGCACACCTGTCAATCTGTATGCTTGATAACAACATGCTTCCACAAAAGCCACCTGTTTTGCTAACATTTACATGCAAAACTGACCCACTCAGAGCTGCTCAGTGACTCTTCTACTGTTTTTCTATGACTTATTTAATCCAACGTTCTGACCTGCAGGAAAACAAGACAGTGAAGAAGCCAGTAGTGGAAGAGCATGACGATGACCTTTACAGCGACCTTTATGATGATCTCTCAGTTTCCACAGTAACAGTGGGTCCAAATGTTACTAACTATGAGGTAGGTTAAATGCAAATACATGGAACCTCAACACCTTAGCACAGATATGACTTTGGTAATTCACTGCACACTAAGGGATTTATTTTTTATTCCTTAGCAGATTCTTGAATACGAAAATTTTAAGAATGATTCAGAGGCAGAGTATGAAGAGTATGAAATATATGAGGATAGCTATGGATTTGCAGAGCGGGATTTGGAACAGACATGGAATGGAGAGGTAATTCTCCAAGTGAACAGTACATGAAGCGCATGACTGTGTTTTCTATCGCTTTTATCAAGTGATTTCTAACAATCTGCTAAACAGTGTCTGTTTCTTTTCCTCAGGCTAGCCTCAGAGCAGAAAAAGGCCAGAAGGGAGAGCCAGCCATTATTGAACCGGTGAGCTCCTGGAGGCATTTGCTGTAATAAACAGCCTATGAACATTGGAATTAGTTAATTATCTCCCAGTATAGCTTCACTTTTATCTGTGCTTGCATTTAGGGTACATTAGTTGAAGGACCCCGAGGTCTACAAGGACCAGAGGTAAGGCTGGCAGCAGCTGCCTGAAAAAATTAAAAAGGAAGTACTTACCTTGTCCCATTAGTTCTTAGTCAGTTTAAGCCAGTGCTTCTCAAATAGGGGGGTGCGGTGCTATGCCGGGGGGGGGGGGGGTGACCCTGGGGAACATGCTTTTTTGCCCTATTGTACTAGAATTAAGAGTAATTGCACATCCTCTACAGTAGTTGGCAGTGGTGCTCTTGTTGTCGCTATGGTGTAGGGTTTTTTTGCAAATGATATGAGGTGCAGTAAACAAACCCTCAAGAGACAACATGGAAAAATTTCTAACAGGGATGAAAAGAAAGGCTGAGAGAGACGGAGATAATGAGACAAAAGAAAGTAACCCGAACGCTAAGACGAGGAAATATGACGATGTGCATGTAGCACTCGGCTTCACTGTGACAATGGTGGGAGACGAGGAAAGACCGGTGTGTTTACTGTGTCTAAAAATGCTAGCAGTGGAAAAGCATGAAGCCAAATAAATGAAGGTGTCACTTGAAGACATTACACCCCAGTCCCGCTGATAAGCCGCTGGAGTTTTTTCAGCGAAAACATGCCGAATATTGCCAACAATCATCCGGCTTTGTGATGCTACGTCAATAAACCAGAGAGACTCTGGACCTTTGTGAGACTGGCTTCTCCACTGTTGGTGCACTGAAGACCACGTACAGGTCCCAGCTCAACACTGAGCAGGAGCTGAGAGTCGCGATATCATGCTTCAAACCTTGCTTTGAAAAGTTGTGAACTGCAAAATGTGCTCATTATAGCCATTAATCCTGACTTCCTCATTTTGATAAAAAAAGAAAGAAAAATTCAGCACAAATTGTTTTATTCATTTTTCTTTTGTAGGTTAAAGTGTTTTATATACTGTGTTCCTGAGTTAATGTTGCTGAACTGAATTTGAATTTATTATTCAGTGATTTTATTTAATTTTATTTTTCAGTATCAAACGGTGCACTAAGTTGGTCAAAAAATGTTCACGGTTTAAATAAGGATTTTTTTTTTATTTCAGGCAAACTGGTGCACTTAAAATCTTTTCTGTTGTTGTTGTCCTTTCTGTTACAGTTTAAAAACAATGTTAATAAAGTTATTCTTTGTTGTAAGTTGAACTGTATTTCTTTCTTTTTGTTTTCTTTAATTTAATAAGGATATAATGTTATGCAGAGGTTACTAATAACAATTTTATAGACAAATGATACTATTTATAGTCGCGGGGGGAGGCGGGTGCGCGAAATGTTTTCTTCTTCCTAGGGGGGCGTAACAGAAAATAATTGAGAAGCCCTGGTTTAAGCAGATATGGCGTAATATTAGAGAGCAGCAAGAATATCACAGTTTTTATAAAAGTAAGTTTGAGGGCTGTTATTATTCTCTTCACAGGGACTACCTGGCCTGGCTGGACCAATAGGCCCTCCAGGACCCAGGGGTGCTCCTGGTGAAGTGGTGAGTATAATTGTGTTGACCTTTGTTGGGTCCCTTCTCTTGGGGTACAAAGCTACAGGGTCATCTGTGACCTCATACTGAAACATGTGCATGGAGTCACAATGAATTGTTTCACTGAACTGAACCTGCTGCATGGAAGTTAACTCAGATATGACCTAATTTTTAGCAAGGACGAGCTTATGCGTTCACCCTAGTGTTGGCGGTGGTGTCTGCGTCAGCGGCGTTGTGAGCACCAAAATGTCAAGATCCATGTTATGAGGGCCTAAACGCATACAAAAACTCATGAAATTTTGGAAAACCCCTAAATGTAGGCGAAAATAGCTAAGTACAACAAAAATTGACTTGTTAGTGCCCCCTAAAGACAAGCCCATATTATGTTAATTGGTGAAACTGGCAAATAAAACATATGTACAGTATCACACTGAGATCTAAAAAAAAGTCTTGGTCAATGTCATCAGACCAACAGGAAGGTGGCTATTTTTGGCGATTTACTCATATTGTATTTAAATAAACTCATCCTAGGGGTTTTGTTCAATCAACTTAAAATTAGGCACAGTCAGACTAGACAAGATGATGACCCAACAGTGTTCAAACTGTTACTGTTTGTGAAACTATAGGTTCAGGGCAGGGCCACAGATTTTGAGGCCTTGCCATAAGTAAAGAGTTAAAACACTTCTTTATCCAATCTGCACCAAACTTTACATGAAAGATAAAGGTCCCGCCCTGAATACAACCACATGACAATAGTGTATGTACTGTATGTTATAGCACCACATATAAATAAATAAAAGACTGTATCTCCTCTCCAAATAATCAAATTTGTCTCAAATTTTACATATATGATAACAGTCATGTTTAAATACGTCAATAACAAAACATTTAATATAAATCACAGCGCCACCTGCTGGGAACAAGAATTCAGCTTCACATCATCGACCTCATCCGACTGATGGGAAAATTGCAACGTGTTCTGTGGGTGACATACAGCGGCAGGATGTATGCTCAGAGGATATTCTCTAGCGCCACCTAGCAAACGGCAGAAGAGCCAGTTTCCTCGGCCGTGCCGTGTTATAAAACTCTGAGCCAAAGGCATCAGAGGTGGACAGACCTCTCGATTGCTGCCTGTCCTCGGTCATGCAAAAGTGTGATGGCCCGTTCAGTGCTGTTTGCAGATTTAATGTATATTATATTTAATGTCAGTGAATTTCACATTTTTTTATACATATGTTTTTTCAGAAACAGATGATATTCATATTTTTGTTATGTCACATGTATGTAACAGGAGACAAAATCTGTATTGTAAATACAATATATTAATCTTTAATAAAATACATATGTGATGCTTTACCTCTATACGCCTGTATACAGAAGAAGGCATACACTTGCAGCAGCTCTACTGTATAGACCATTCAACAGGTATTGAACTTTTAAACAATTTCATATTATAAAACCAGTAAGCTGTGTTACCCATTCATAAATCAGGGCTGACCCAGATGAGCACTGGTGGGTTTGCTACAATTGTTTTATTAGTGGGATTGTGGACTTTAGAAATCCCACTATTGTTGTCTTGCGTCTTTCTTAATAATAATCTTATTATTCTTCCATTTCCTGAAGTTTTTGTCGTTTAACTAGTCCTATATTTTTTGTCCAATTCAAACCATTCAAACTTCATATTGTTCAGCTTATTCAGGACATGTCTGCAATTACTTTTCATAATTCTAACCTTTATAATTTTTTAAAATTTTAAGCTTTATTGACAAAATATTTCCAGTAGAAAACAATGGAGAATGTTTTCAAAATCCTTAAAAATCTTTTCAGCTTTAAGCTTATAGAACTTCAGCATACTTCAACACTTCAACTCCATTTAAGCTTTAAACAACTCTTAAACTCTTAAACTATTTTGAATTATTTCAGCTTTTTAATATCTTTTATACTTTTTACAAACTAATAGTGTAAATCTGAGGTAGTTTTTTAGATGTTTTCTGCATTTATAGTGGATCTCAATGGAGCAGAATGTTCAGCACCTAGAGTGAGTGATGACATTGACAGAGTGTGGAGAAGCTCTGAAATTTATCTTAATTTTTCTGCTAAAACTGCCCATGAGCGGAGACCGTTTACAACAGGCTCACAATTGGACCTCAAAATGTAGCCACACCGGTCTGTGTTCATACAATTGGTCAACCAAAGACCAGTGATTTACAGTATTTTAAAGGATTAGCCTGTTGTAGCACAAAGTCCATCCGTTTCCCCCATTAAGCTCAATGTTATTTAGGGGGAGACGTCAGACTTGGGATCATTTTTGCATCTTTTTTACATTCCATCCACATAAAATAGGTCAGCACATTCAGCTGAGCCTTGTGGTTCTCGTGGTGTCCAAATTTTGGTGATTTGAGGTACCACTTTTGAAAAAATAGCCTGTGTTTGACCCAAATACTCTCCATGTAGTTCAAGCCTGCATTGTGGGAGTACGTCTGTGAGGGAGACAACAGGTGGAACTAATTATCAGACATTAAACATCACAGTAACAGCCCCTCCCACAAAGACAGCCCCTCACCCCTCCACTGCTGAAGAAGCATAGTCATGAGGAAATGTTAATGATTTAAAATAACATTTTGGCACATTCAGCTTCTGATTGCTATCTGGATTTTTTAAAATCACATATTGATCATTTCTTTTCAATATTAATTTTCTAGATTTTTTCCTTCAGCTTTGTTTTTTATTATTTTGTCCATTTTAATTTGTTTTCCTCATCATTTTTGATTATTTTCATAACCCTAATACTTGATATTATGGTTTCTTATGTTTGCCATTTTATTACTTTGTTCATTTTTGATTTTTTTGCATATTTTTATGTTGTTTATTGATCCTTTCTTTTCAGTGATATTCATGTTTAAGATTTTCAACTTTGCAATACTGAAGCTTATTCTTAAACTTTAGCAATATTATCAACTTTTAATTTCTTCAGCTCATTTTTAAGCTTAAGCAACTTTTTAACCTTTAAACTACTTTCAGTTTTCAGCAAATTCAATCAGCAATCCCATGCAATCTCTTCAGAGATTGCAAATATTGTAGTTTAGTGTGTTGTAGTATGTTAGTGCAAATAGGAGAAGAAATTGTTTTATTTGAAGTGTTTAAGCCATGTTGATTGCAGTCTGGGTAGACCAACGTGGCTTTTTGTAAAGAATGAGCAATAGCCTTGTTCACCCCACTTCATAGAGACTTAAAGCACCCCTTCTATAAAACACTAGCAACTTACAGTATTTACTTATAACATTAACAACTACACTATGAATACTTTTATATTGTTTATATATATATATATATATATATGTATATATATACAGTATCTCACAAAAGTGAGTACACCCCCCACATTTCTGCAGATATTTAATTATATCTTTTCATGGG
>JAQQAE010014288.1:0-12444 GCA_029823295.1 Pseudamia nigra | reverse complement strand
TTTTGTTGAGTGATCCCTGAGTGTACATCACAGCTCGGTTCTAAAGACTGAGTGTTGAAACACCCTCAGCCACCCCCTCCCTCCCCCATAAAAACACCAAAATGCTGTGTGCTGAGATGGTGATCGCCACCAAAATGTAATAATCTGTTTCTTGTCCCATTTCACACTTTTCCTGAAAATCTAGCTAACTAACTAACTAATTAACTAACTTCCTGGTCAACCATATGGTAGAGCATAAGCTATTTTTTGCCCATTTTTATAGTTTTTTTTTTGTTCTTGTTCACATTATTAGTTATTTTATTTATTTATTTTATTCATTTATGTAATTATGTCATTCATATTTTTTTCTATTTTGTTGTGTATTTTATTCATATTTTGTTATGTTAAGTCACATTCGCAGGCAGATAAAGGGTTAACTAACTAACTAACTAACTAACAGACAGACAAATGCCGGCAAAAACATAACCCCTGTAACTCCTCAGTGGAGATAAAAAATTTAAATGTCACAATAATTCATAACACAACAAATAAACATATAAATAATGAATGTCCAAGTAATTTGATTCAATATGTTATTCTATTACTCTTAAATCATACATACATGAGTAAGTAATGTTAACAATAAAGTAATAAAAACAGAGTTTGCTTATTTGCAAAATATCAAAGCCTCGGATGTGGTTTATGTCAGTTTCCTCTTTGTAAGGAAATTCAAGGAAACTTCGTTATTTTTGTCCATTATAAGAAAAATTCTGTCAATTTTTAGTGACATTATGCAATTAAACTATTTTACTGGACAACTTTGTGGGCGACAAATCCCCTCACCCCCTCTGAAATCTACACCTATGCCGAGCGCTTCACTCAGCTCAGAGTGACTGAAAAGAGCAGCGTGATGCATTGTGCCTGCTTGCCCCCTTCCACAGCCTCGCCGACAGCAGATGGCCGTCTCTCCCACAATGCTGTGCGGTCGCAGATGCCAACAGAAGAGGTGACAAACACTCTGCAGGTGTCTGTCCCTCTGCGTCCCCAGTGTGTGCACAGATTTGGTGTGTGTCTGTGCTATGGGGCACAAAGAGCATTGTTCTTGCAGGGAGAGGAGAGTGTAATTGATAGCAGAGGACAACCTACAGGAAGGAAGTGCCATCAGATGCTAAATGGATAGGTTGGCACAGACTGGCACAAACTGTTGGGGACAGATGCACACAAGTCAGCGCTGCTCATTATAGAAGCAAAAGTGAACAACCTAAATCTGTCTGAGGAGGTGCATTTGAAAATTAGCACATTCTGTAGCAACGTCAGCCTTAAAGGACATATTACACCCATTTGAACAGGTTAATGTACTGTACATCTTGTGAAGCCCCAGAATATAAATTTTAAGTTTCATCTCAAAATCCCACACAGATTTTTCATTTTACTGTGTGTAAGCTCCACATCATTATTGATGAAGAATTTGTCTGGATAAGATACTAAGCCTTGGCCATTTGGAAGAGTCCATATTATATGCATCCTGCCCTCTGTTATGCTTCCCTTGCCACATGTATTGTCCTTTCTGACCCCTCCAGATCTACCTATGACCCATTTATAACACTTGTAATTAGATATCCTAATCAACCACTAATTTGCATATTTTGTCGCACCTCTACTACTTACTTGGATTCAGTCTCTCCTCAGATGCCCACCCTGTGTGATTGGCTGTGGAGAGGTCACCATATATCGGTGTATCATTTTAATAATTTCATTTTGTCTGTGTTGCTTGTTGTTGTCTTTGTTGTTTGTTGCTCTATCTCTTCTTTTGTCCGTTAACCCCAACTGTTTGAGGCAGAAAACGCCTACCCACAGTTCTGCCCACAGCTTTTCTCTTTTGTGGGTTTGCTCTCTGTTTAGTCTTTGAGGCTTTGGTTTTGGATTGTGATCTTGGATTATAATTGGCGCTATGCAAATACAACTGAATTGAACTGAATTAAAAAACACCACCACCACCACAGGAAACTCACAGCTATTGGATTATGCTTTTCTTCAACATAAGTCATATTTCAAATTGTTGTTTCAGGGTCTGTTGTTTATCACACACAACTTATTCGTGATAGAGTAGCATTCCTCAGGGCTCTAGGAGTGCAGTGTGCCAGAGATGAACAGTCCTGACTTTGGCCAATTTGGGTAAGCTAATGCCATGTAATGATATTGTTTGTTTCTAGCCTCTGAACCACACACAAGCCGTTTATAAGGAAAAATGTTTTATTATATAAGTAGGAACTAGACTGGATGTCCAACTCGGTTCAGCTCTGCAGGTGAGTGGAGCTGTCACAGAGACCTGTCAATCAAAACCCATGATGACAACTTTTTAATTGGAAATGAGATGTTCATTAATTATTGTTATTGTGATTTAGTATTTTGGTGACAATTATATTTATTAAATATACTTTTGTTATCCTTTGGGTTTAAGTATTTTCGTTTCATTATTTAACTATTTTGTTCATTTTTGTCCAGTCTACTTTTTTACTTTGTTCATATATTGCTCATTTCTGTTCATGTGATGAATTTGTTTATTAGGTTCACTATTGTTAATTATGACATTTGGTCTTTTCATCACATTTGTAATTTTCAACTGATTATTTTGTTAATTACCAATCATTTACCTGATTATTTTGTTCATCTTGGCTCAGTTTTGTTAATGTTTCATTATTTTTGTTGTTTTGTTTAGTGTTTGTTTAGGGTTTTTTCTAGGTTGGTTCTTCCTGTTTGTGAGTACAGTGGAACCCCGGGTTACGAGTGATTTGGCACACAAATTTTTCAGGTTACCAGGAACACATCGGGCGAATGTGCGTTCTTGCTCTCACTACTCACCGACCAACTGGAAACGTAGACGTGGAACTCACGCATTGTGCTTCATATTTGTGCCTTTTTCACCTGAAATAGTGCTTAGTTTTGTGTTTTTTCAACATGGGACCTAAGAAGGATGCTAGAGGTGAGAAGAAATCTCGTAAAATGATGTCGATGAAGGTAAAACACGAGATCATAGAAAAACATTTTCGTGGTGTTCCAGTGACCAATTTGGCTAAGGAATACAGTCCAAGTACCTCCACCGTCTGTACAATAGTGTTAAGTTAGTGTTAAGTTCTTTCTTAAATTAAGTTTGTTCTTTACGTTTAGTATGTGTAAGTCAAGTCGCTGCTTCCCTCCCTCCTCCTCCTCCACCATCAAGCCTCCTTCACCTGCAGCCTCTGTCTCCAAAGTGATGTGTCATTATAAATAATTTTTAGAACTAACGTCATGCATTCCTTTTCAGATAATTAACATAACTTCCCTTTCAAATAATATGTGTATAGTATATATGGGAGTTTTCTTGGGTCTTGGAATGGATTAATTGGTTTAACATGTATTATTATGGGAAAACCGGTCCTGGCTCACGAGTTTTTCACTTCACGAGCTTGATCCCAGGATGGATTAATCTTGTAACCTGGGGTTTCACTGTACTTTTCCTATTTTGTTGATTTTCTTGTTTAATTTTGTTGAATATTTTGTTTTGGTGCATTCTGTGGATTTAATGTGCATTTTGTCAGTTATTTACTTAATTTACAACTATTTTGTTTCTTTTATTTACAACATTAAATCATAATGAACAAAATAATAAACAAATAACAGAGTCAAAGAATAGCATATGTTTTGTCATGTTTCTTCTTGTGTCTTTAAGATAATTTTTATCTTGTTTCATCCAGTTTTGTCTTTTTGCATTGTTCTCATTTTCTTTTATCTTTTACAAATGATTTAAAGCCACGAGTTTCACTTTCACATCGGACCAATAATCAGCCTCTTAACAAAACTACTAGAATGACTAATTGACATTAATATGATACTGTTCAGCTCTAGATCTTGCATTTTTGCTTCTCATGTAACCATTAATGGAAAATATTTCCCATATTATTGCAGTGTTTCTCAGTACAATGTAAGTGTGTTTTTTTTTTAACTGCATCATGCAATCTGTTCCCTTTCTGTGTGTCCAGGCCAGGTGTGAAACTTGGCAAAGGCTGCAGAGCCAGGTGAGCGAGCTGCTGGCCAGGTGCCCTCCAGAGGCCCCGTCCGCTGACCACAGAGCAGATGGCTGCAGAGCGCCAGCAGGCAGGCAGGCAGGCAGCTTCAGACACACTTCCACAGTCACACATGCACACACTCAGCTGTGTGCAATAAAAAGGAGAGCTTTAGGAAACATCGCAGTCCTCCAGTGAGTTTGAAAGTGAAATGCTTAATGTGTTTTTACTGTACTTGTCTCCCAGTGGCACAACTCATACACAACACAGCAATATACAAGATGCTTCACTTCAAAGCTCACATTAATGTAAGTCACATTCTGGAGTTTAGGGCTTATCAACTCAGGCTGGGTCCTAATTTACTGTACATCAAATTTGTTTATGTACCACCAGTCAAAAGTGTGGACATAGCTTCTCTTTTGGTGTTTTTTAAAAAATTATTTTTATTGTTTTCAACATTGTCCATTAATTCTGAAGACATCCAAACTTTGAAAGAACATGTGTGGAATTATGTAGCAAACATAAAAGTGTTAAACAAACCAGAACACGCTTTATATTTTAGATGGTCCAAAGCAGACACATGAAGCTTTGATGACAGCTTTGAACACTCTTGGCATTCTCTCATCAGATTCACCTTGAATGTTTTTGATTTCCATTTCTTGACTTCTTAATGTGCTTAAGACCGTTAGTTGTCTATGCAGAGGAAGAATGGGTACAGAATCAGTAGCACTATTAGTGCTGTTTGCTGTACAAATTCAGATTTTGGCAAGAAGCACTCAGTAAAGAGAAAAGACATCATCATACTTCAAGATATGACTGTCATTGAGTCTGAATAATCTCAAGAATTTTGAATAGTATAGACTGTATAATGATACATGTTGTTATTCCATTCCCTCCCACAGTGTAAATTTAAACAATAAAGCAGTTAAGTAAAGAGAATACATTCTATCCTTACTGAAAGTCAGCCAGTCTTAAAAATCTCTACAACTTTGAACCAAAACCATGAAACTCTATGATGAAACTGGCTTACAAGAGCACCATCCCCAGAAAGGAAAATCAATTTTATTAAAATTAACCAGCCTCAGAAACTGCCAATTTACAGCACCTCAGATGGTATTTGATAGTCTTTCTAATCAAAATAAACAACAAAAGCGAGCAAAAATTTACAGAGTTATCTAATAAATGAACAAAAATTAACTCAAAATTCAAAATGAATGAAACAAGCAATGCTATTACTTGTATATACTTGGAAAAAGTGAACCAAAATCAATAAAATAAGCAAAACTAATAAAAATAATCAATTAAATCAGCAAAAATTAACAAAAAGGAAAAGCAATCAAAAGAAGCAACAAATCTGGCAATTTTGAATATGCCATCCAGTTGTTTTATTGAGGCATTTATCTGACCACAGAACATTCCCATTTTGCCCCAGATCATTTTAAATGATCTTTGGTCCAGAGAAGACAACAGTGTTTCGGGATCATGTTCAGATATGGCTTTGTCTTTGCATGATACAGCATTAACTTATATTTGTGGATTGCACGTTGAACTGTGTTCACAGACAGTGATTTCTGGAAGAATTCCTGAGCCCATGCGGTGATTTCCAGTACAGAATCATGTCTGTTTTTAATGCAGTGCAGCCTGAGAGCCTGAAGAAAACCAGCATCCAGTTTTGACCTTCTGCCTGCCTCCTGATTCTCTGAATCTTTTGATGACATTATACACCGCAGATGGTGGCACCAAAGTCTTCAAATTTTTATGTTGATTTTTCTGAAATTGTTCCACAAGTTTTCGACACAGTCACAGGTTGGTGAACCTCTGTCCACCTTTACATTTGAGAGGCACTGGCTCTCTAAAATGCTCCTTTTTGGACCCAGCCATATCTGACCTGTTCCTAATTAACCTAATTAGTTGTCAAGTACTCCTCCAGTTTTTGATTTGTGCCAGTTATCTTTCCAGGCTTTTGATACCCCTATTCTAACTTTTATCAGATGTGTGGCTATCATCAAATTCAAAAGAAGGTACTATTTTCTGATCAGGTCATCTGATATGTTGTTTATGTTCTAATGGGGATAAAATATGGATTCATGAGATGTGCAAATCTTTGCATTCTGTTTCAATCTATTTTTTTTGCCATTGGGGTTGTATATTTCATTCATAATTTATGTATTTTTTTCTGTGAGTGTTTTATAGGTTTCCTGAATTTTTGGTTTTCTGTCCCTCATCCTTTTGTATGACCCAAAGGAAGCTTTCATGCCTAATTTTAAGCCTCATGTCCCTCAGTGAAAATGAAACTGTGGTGATGGTGTTGAATCAGTCTGTGGTGGAAAAAAACACACACATCCCCTTTTAACAAGATGGACACTAATGTGGTTGCCTTGGAAATGCATCATGAAGAAACACTGTTAGTAGAAGTGCAATTTCATAAGCTGGTTTAATTGAGAACAGGAATAAATCCAAGTTATTGTTGCATAAATTGAAGGACTTGCAGCAGGTTGCAGATTCATTAGAACAAAAATGCAAAAACATGGAACATTAGAACAAAAAATCTAAAAACAAGGATCTGAAAGTGCATGAAGCTGAATTTGCACAGGGGTCAAGAGTTTTCTTTTACTGCCAGTAAAATAGGCTGGTGAACCCTATACACTTTCTTCTACTTTTGTGTCCATCTCACCCTGAAAATCTCAAACTACCCCACATAGCTTTTTTAGCTGTTAACTGCAGCTAAAAAATTAAATAGGTGTCTGTATTGCATGCGATTTGAAAGTGAAATACTAGTCGACTTGTACGCAGTGCTGTGAGACTGGGCCTGGGGCACTGTGTGTAGGGGTGGAAAAAATGCTGTATATCCCATTGCTTCCTGTTGCAATAGGCGCCAAATCCTGATATGTTGACAGTCCATTGCACAAGTGGATATGGAAGTTACAGAGTGTACTGTATGTGTGTGTGTGTTTGCTTTAGCTAAGCTAAGGGTGCCTTTTTACTCTTAGCTTTCCACTAAAAAAATCCAGAAACTGACCAAAATAGGCAATAAAGGGACAAACCAAGAAAAAAATGAATTATAAACTACCATAATACCTACATTTTATTTCAGTGTAAATGACACATATACCGTAGCATTTTTATGTAATTATCTGTTTAAGATCAGATGTATGAGAATGAAGCAATAAGCATGATGCATTTTTTCACAGTGAGTATTAAACCAACAAAATCACAAAGCAAAATAACAAAATAATCAAGAAAACAAACAAAAAATGAACAAAAATAATCCAAAAGATGAACAAAAATGAAAAATGTAAATAATAAGCAAAAATGACCAAAATAAGCAACTCAGTGAGCAAAAATGAGCAAAGTGATCCACAAAGTAATACAAAACACAATTCCAAACAAAACATGAAAATGATCAGTTAAATAAGCAAAAATCAGCAAAATATGCAACACAATCATCAAAAATCAACAAGAAGACCAAGAAAATACACAAAGAAAGCACAATATGCAATACAATGAATGAAAATGAATGAAAAGTAACAAAATAGTAAGAAAATGAACAAAATTTTCCAACAGGTCCATCAAGACAATTCACAGAAAGAAATGAAACAAAATGAACAAATATAAAAAAAATCTTAAAAACTGGACCAAACTGAACAGAAAGCACAAAATCAAAATAACACACAAAAGTGAATAAAATAAGCAACAAAATGAGGAAAAGTGAAAATAAACTAAAACGAACAAAAATGGAACAAAAAAAGCAAAAACAAAAGATAATAATTAAGGAAATAAAAAATAAACAACACAATTAACAAAATTACTAAGAAAGTGAACAAGAATTAACAAAGTTAACAAATACCAATAAGATTGATTGAAAAATGGACCAAACAGAACAAAAAGGGCGCCAAATAATAAACGAATTACAAAAAAAATATTGCAAAAGAAGCAACAAAATCAGCAAAAGTGAACAAAATAGAAATGGAAACAAATTGAATACGGATACAAAATATTGCTTCCAATTAAAACCAAGCAAACAATTTACAAATTACTGCTAAAATACAGTAAACAATCAATCAATATATGACTTTAAACTGTCTTACTGGATGGGAACAATGTACTGTACATGTAGCTAATGTTGAGGGAAACAACCCCCACCCCCTCACCCCCACTTCCAAAATGTACATTTATGATATGAGATCTATTTGGTTATAATACTTATTTATGGTATTCAGCTCCATACAGAAACAGTCATCAGTCCATAAATCATACTTGGCCCAGATGAGATGGATCGGCCATCTGTAAATATTTATTCGGCATCTCTATAATTAAACAGAGACAATGCATCATGTCCGCAGTACATGTCTGATGACAACGGCTCGCACACGGTGGGGAAAAACCCAATGTGGAACAGCTTGGTTAAACATTTGCTGTAGATCTGAGAAACAAAGGCAGGCTGAGCGATGAGGTGACGGACGATGGATGAGTCCAATGTGTTAGTTTAGGAAGACGACATAAAGGATGGACTGATAAACTCGAGATGTCATTTGACAGAGTGATTGAGACAAAGAAATCTGCAGATGAACTGATAAATACAAGATGTTGGAGGGGGATGTAGAGCGGTTTGATAAAGACCGGCTTCGACAGATGAGCAGGAAAGAAAGATGAATCCAAGATGTCAAGAGAGAGAAAAAAAACAAAACAATGGTGAGTCTGATATGGAGGAAATAGTTGTGTGATGGTGTGTCAGGAGCTGTTTGACCTTATGCATCCCAGCTGTGAAGGAGTCCCACCTTTCTGGGAAGAAGATGAAGTGGAACCAGGATTCATTATGATCTAATCTGTCTCATTCTGTGATTAGAACCACACGGATGAAAGTGGATGTTGTAACTGATGTGATTTGAGGAGACGATAAAAATCACAGGGGCAGGTAGAGAAAGAAGGCAAGTGCTTCGACTTGACAGGTTTATTTCAGAAGGAACGTAAGGTCAGTCCAAAGGTACACTGTCAGCCAAAAGTTTGGACACAACTTCTCCCTCAGGATTTGTTCTTGTATTTGTAGTCACTTGGAACGGCTTTCATATCACTGGTGTGCCTTATCGAGAGTTAATTTGTACTGTCCCTCTTGCCTTCTTAATGTGCTTTAGACCAGGTGGGTCTCGACCCAAAAGTGGGTCGTGGACCCATCTTCAATGAGTTATGGGCCTTTGCCTGGACCAAAAAAGAACGGTGTGTCATCTATTCACTCTCCTTAACAGTAGGTGGAAAAAATGCCCTGTAATGCAACTGGACACCTGCCATTTCACACCATAGAACAAGAAGACCTGCTGTTTACGTATGCTAACTGAGCATGTCAAAATGTAGGTACAACACAGACTATATGAGATATAGATTTTCTTATATTGAGGACAAAGGAGGACAAAAACCTCAGTGTGCTTGTTTGGTTTGTGCGGTGAGGTGTTGGCACATGACAGCATGAAGCCATCAAAACTGAAGCCACCAAAACACCATTCTTACTTACTTACTTAGACCTCTTCAGTCCTACCGGCGCATAGGGCCTCCACAAACTTTTTCCATGGGGGGAGGGGGTTTCTGTGAAAATTTCCATA
This sequence comes from Pseudamia nigra, assembly GCA_029823295.1. Taxonomy (NCBI): domain Eukaryota; kingdom Metazoa; phylum Chordata; class Actinopteri; order Kurtiformes; family Apogonidae; genus Pseudamia; species Pseudamia nigra. Next base: position 2,828 of record JAQQAE010014288.1, on the reverse strand, counting down.
ACCATTAGTAATTCACTCCGCAGGTGGTTGGTCCAGGGAGCTTCACGTACGCCCATTGGATCCAGGAATCGTTGTCGCTGACTTTCTGCCTGAGTTCACCCCTGCACCACGACGAAGGACTTGCAGTTCCCTGGACGCTTTGACTTCCACAGGGGTAAACACCGTTCACTCAAAGGTAAATGTGTTGAGTACTTCAAAGGACGACCTCAAGAACTGAGGACATCACAGAAGTGTCTTACTTCTTTGTGCTCGATGCAAAAACAGGCACTTATAGTAGATATATTGTAGTAGATGTTCTTTTCTACTATCTCAGGATCAAACGGCATGATCTTTTCATTCAACAAATTTGAGAAGTTGAACATTTTCCTTGATTTTGGGTCACAGCTTGTCATTAAGGGGTGATGGTGGTCCTGAAGCCAGACTAGTTGAGACCCACTGCTTTTGACCATCAGTTGTCTTGTCCAGAGGAAGGCTGGGTACAGAGTCAGTATTAGTGTTACAACTACTGTACAAAGCCATATTACACTCAGTTAATTAAAGAGAAAATGCAGTCCATTATGACTTTAAGAAATGAAGGCCAACTAATTTGAAAAAATCTCATGGACTTTTCTTGTGTCCCCATGTGCAGTCACTAAAACCATCAACACTGTCTGAGGTGATGTAAACAGCCGCTTTCTGAGGTTGGTGATTCTAATAAATGTATCATCTGCAGCAGGCGTAGCTCTTGGTCTTCCTTTCCTGGAATGGTCATCATGAGAGACACTTTCATCATAACTTCTGATGGTTTAAGGAAGTAAAAATAAGTTGGAAAATATTAGTTATTAGTAAGAAAATCAATCTTTCTGTATCAATATATAATATTAGATGTCTCAGTTTATGTCTTAGTAGCTGTAGAATGCCACAATACCAGGAATGACCAACCATCAAACTCTTTTGATCTCTATGTACATCTCTATATTTACTAAACTGGTAGAGTGCACCCACATGGCCCTGGCCTAATGGCAACAGCCCAGACTTAAATCCAGCTCATGCCCCTTTGGCACATGCAACTCCCCCACAGTCTTCTCCTATCAGTCCTGTTTCTCTTCACTGTATCTGTCAAATAAAGGCTAAAAAGCCCAAAAATAAGTTGTAAATAAATCTGAGTACTTAGTTTAAGTTTGCCATGCATTGTATGAATTCAAGCTGTTGTGTTTCAATCATGCATGTACTTCTCTCCAGTACATATCTCTGCATGTGCAGCTTGTTTATTAGTATGTGACCCGTGTCTGCATTCAAATCCATGTGGGACCTGCCATTTTGCATCTGAGACATTTCCTGCCGATACAGAACAATGTTGCCTCCTCTGTCAGTCCCCTGACAAGTAACCCCGACCAATCTTCATCCATCTTCCTGCTCTCTCATACCAATCAAATCTGGGTACCACGGGAGAAGACTGAAGTCCCATGCATATTTCAACAAAATATCTCCACCAATCTGCATTGCAAAAAGATGTGACATTTCAAATGAAAAATTAATTTTGCAAACAAACTGCTCACCAATAAATTCCTTTTAATCCAGATGATGGCTTGACAGGTCTTTAGTGCTTCTATCACATTTTAACATTTTATTAATACATGGTATTGGAATACATTCATTTTATATTGTCCATAGAGACAGACTCTGTGCTACTATAACTGTTCCACGGCCTGCCATGCATTCTAGTACTTGAGTGTCTCATTTATTGATATGGATTTTTTTCCCTCGTAGTCATAACAACAAAAGTGGGGATTGAAGAAACTCTGTACTCGTGAAGCTGTTTTTCTTCAGGTACAAAAAAGCAAGTAAGACAAGATGGAAAATTACAAGTACATTAAAGTAAATTTGCTTAGACCACAGTAGAGTCAATGATTGTTATGATAAATATCCTCAGCATTTAATAAGTCATTCAGTTTATATGGTCATAACCATAGTTCCTATTCTCATTCACAACCCATGACAGTGTGTCCAAGTGTGTTTCCAAGTAGCATTTTTATCACTGGCAGCATCTTGTTTCCATTCATATCCTGTGTAAGTTATTGTTTTCAGTGCTCAGCTTCCCCAGCACTAAAACACTTTTATACTGCGTAGAAGCCCTGTTAATGCTCAGTATTTGGAAAAGAGCTGTGCATGTTAGTGTCACTGCTCGGTCACTAAACTATCAAAATCGAAAAGGTGAGGGACTTACAAAGTCAAAAGTGTAAACGTCTCTGTGCCCGGGTGAAAAGGAAACTGACTAGCAACTTAGTTTATGATCTAACACTGAAGTATTTCCATGATCTGATCTGAGCATTCACATACATTACAATTTGGAAATATTTTTACATATTGCTCTGATGTACAGTAGCCATGGGACTTACCTTTGATTCATACATGTGATTACTCTATTCATGCATGTGATAACTTGATTCTTACATGTGATTCCTCTGAGTAGCTATGTGAATATTCTGGTAATCAATCAACTTTTATTTATCAGATGTCTTTGCATTGCAAAACCCAGAAAAAACTCAACCTCAGTGGTAAAAAATGAAACGGTGCTTTGTTGCTGCATTGTATTATCATTCTGTGTGAAAGTACTCATAATGTAAACATTAAAAAAATAAAATGATGTGTAAATTAATCACAGATAAAAAAAATGTGCCTAGTATGTAAAGACTTTTAAGATTAGGGGTGAGGGACTGAAAGAAAAAAAGGCTAAGGCTTCAGAATAGGAACTAATCACTCCTAAATACAGTCAAGATCAAAAACATTAGCCCCCCCACTATTTTTTTTTTTTTTTTGCAGATTTTTTTTTTTTCATTAGCTGCCAG
>JAQQAE010014287.1:0-12445 GCA_029823295.1 Pseudamia nigra | reverse complement strand
CTTGCTCAAGGACACTTTGGCCTGTGGACATGAGAAGCCAGGATTTGAACTGCTAACCCTTTGGCTCCTGGACAACCTGCTCTACCTATTGAGCCCAAAATAAAATAATATAGCAGGTATTAAAAACTTCTTTTATAAATGACATCTCTTTTAAGATCACACAAAATAAACACTGCTCCCTAAAAACAGCATGTATAAATACAACCTGTTCGAAAATCCATGTACTTTAATGGGACTTTGTTTTACCTAGTGGCTCGTGGAGCTATAAACACCCAGATTTTTTCATCTGGATTTATATGGACCATATTTAATAACAGGAACACACTTGTAGGAAAACTCAAAATATTATTAAAATGGAGAAATGAACAATTGGGAAAAACTAACTGGGCGATGTGACCTGAGAGCAGTTCCAGTGTTAAGCTTATTTTGTGATAGATGGATGTCGATTTTGAATCATAAAAGAATTTGTAACTAATATTTCATTCTAAAACATCTAAAGGCTCAAGTTTGATTTGCACAACTTAACAAAGTAGTTTGGTAAATCAGAATCTGTTATATTGTCAAGTAGCTTTCATGTATGAGGAATTGTTCTTGATGCTGTAGTGCAAACAGTCAACATAAATATAATGTAAGTGGCCAAAAGGAGAGAGAAGGAAAACTATTATGTACATACAAATATGTAGCACCTCTCTGACTTCAAACTCTCCAGTTGGGATGAAAGGATCTGACAGGATGTTCCTCGCCTTCCTCTGTTCTTTCAGTAAAAACTTGTTGATGTACATTCATTTGTTCATTTTCTTCATTATTTTGTTACTTTTTATTTTCATTTTCCTTCATTACATGTATTAATGAATGAGAACTTTATTGAGTCCTGATGAGGAACTTAATTTTTCCACCAATGCAAAAAATAAACCATAACAGACCATTTCACAAACAGCGGCACACAATATGATCAAAACAGCAGATAGAAAACATAAAAATATCATATAAACTGATAAATAATTTTAAAAACACAAATTAACAGTTTTGTTAATTCACCTTCAGCAGTTGTCTATAATTTGGCTCGTACAAACAAAGGGTGGGTACAAAGGAAATAGTCCTATTAGTGCTACCACAACTACTGTACAAATCCATATTATGACAAGAAACAGGTAAGTAAAGAGAAAAGACAGTCCATCATTACTTTAAGAATGAAGGTTTTAAATTTCGTTGTGCTTTCCTGGTGCAATGACAATAAAAGGAATTCTGATTCTCTTCTGATTCTGAAGGTCTGTCAATCAGAAAAATCCCATGGATTTTATATGTGTCCCCATGTGCAGTCACCAAAACCATCAAACAGTATAATGAAACTGTCACTCATGAGAACCGTCTAAGGGAAGGAAGACCAAGCGCCACCTCTGCTGCAGAGGAGAAGTTTATTAGAACTACCAGCCTCAGGAACCATCAGTTTACAGCACCTCAGATATTGTTTGACGGTTTTAGCAATGCAATTGGACAATATAAAATATAAAACATGTTAGAGGATTTTTAACACTTTTTTGTTTGCTACATACAGTAAGTCCATACATTTTCTTTCACAGTTTGGACATTTTCAGTATTAATGTACAATGTTCAAATGATTAAAAAAAATAAAGAATAGGCACTGAAGGGGAAGGCATGTCCAAACCTTTGACCAACTTTGACAACCTGTGCTAATGAATTTCAACAGCGATGCAAAGAAAATGAATATACATCATTTTAAAATGACAATAAGCGAAATTAGATACTGTATGTCTGACTATAAGGTGGAACCTGCCATGTTACAAGTCAAATATTCCTTTAAGTCATTTGTTCATCATGACTTTGGCACAAAAACCTATTTTGTTTTATTTCTGGTTTCTAGGTCTATTACAGTAGATGACCGTGTGCACTTCTGAGATGATGTCACTGTAACTTTAACAGCCACATCACAGCCAATGGCAGTAAATGTATTCTCTATTGGACTTGTGCAGTGCTGTACATGTGGTAGCACTCAGCACTATACCAGCAGGTGAAAACACTATGTAAAGCAGTGAGATAAAGAGGGCTAGTGCGTGCAGCAGTGTTTCAGGCCTCTAGATGGCAGACTCATGTTGTCTCATTGAAGCTAACTGCTGAGTGGAAGACAGTGTAAGTCCTACCTTTTTGCATGTCTCTATAGCAGGAGTGTCCAATCATTACCACAAAGGGCCGAGACACTGCACATTTTTCTTTCCAGCCAGTCTTTCCATCAGGTGATTTCACTGAATTCCTTCCCGCTGATTGCACTTGAGTGAAAAAATCTGCTTTAATGAGTGGCTGCCAAGAATACCTTTGGTGTCTCAGCCCTTTGTGGCAATGTTTGGACACCCCTGCTCTACAGACATCACATGGGTCTTAAGGCACATTCGCACCAGGATAGTCTGGGGCACTCAGTTTGGTTGAGAATGGAATAACAAGAAATGTCACACCATCATTTGATCCGATTCTGTTTCAAACTGCACTTTACTCAAGTGGACCAAACCACCTGGAAAACATCACGCAGTTACAACAACTGTTCATTTGGAGCAGTGTTGCTCGAAACCCCCACTGACCAAAAAGAATTAAAAAAAACTCAAGGATGAAGAAAACACGACTCATTGATAGGCCAGGATTGAAAACAGAAATCTAGTCCCTCCAGCCAGCTTATTCAGCACAAATAAACAATGGAGCAACACTAAATTTATGCAGTTTTGGGATTTCTGTTTTTACTTCTGTATTCACATGAAGCTGCCCAGTATGAGTGGCAGGTGAAACAGCGAGCTATCTAGCATGTTACTCTGTTACTCTTTATCTCATGTACGGAGCAACATGACGGACAGCTCGCTGCCGAGAGCGAGAGACTACGACACGGCGCTGAGGTTACACTGATGCCAAGTAGATTTAAAGGATTTAAAAGTTTTAACATCAAACATGTCGGTACCTAAGAGAGAAATAATCACGCTCCTCATGAATAAATGCACTGCGCTTTACGTCACCTCCTGTTTTTGGTTCGCTGAATATTCCATTTGTGTTGCAAGCGAACAGCATCACACTTCACTTGCAAGTGAATCAGGACCTCCAGTTTTCACGCAGACCAGAGTGTGAATGAGTGCTCTCACCACTCCAAACATTTTTGGAAGAGGACTAGGGTTTGTCAAAAACAGACCCAACAGCACCAGTGTGATGGTGCCCCAAAAGTCCCTCCACAGATTCTCAGTGTGGTTTAGGTCTGGACTTTCTGCTTGATGTGTCCATAACATTCACAGAATTGACCAGGAACCATTTATTGACTGTTTTGAAGTAGGCTGTGGATTGTTGTATTTATGGTAAGTCTCAAGCTGCACAAGACTGAGGTTTGCCCAAAGGATCTTGAGGGTACTCTTCTTTTTTCATAATGTCGTCTACTTCTAGCATTGACTAAATCCAAATCCTTGACAACTAGAGAAATTCTGGAACCAATATGTTAAGGCGGACCTAGAGACTCCATTCCTGGACAAAGGTCTGAGATTTTGATGATTTATATGAGTTATACAGTCAGTTACAGGGATATACTGTAGCTTTTGTTAGTTGAAAAAAGGTGATGCATTCAACCCCAAGTCCTGAGAGTCAAGCATGGTGATGGGAGCATAAAGCTTTGGGAATGTTTTGCATCCAAAGGGACCTGCAAACTCATAAAAGTGAATGGCATTGTGAAAAAAGAGCAGTCCAGAAAAAAAAACAATGCCTGGTGCAGATAAGGGCCTAACATGAATACAATCCAAAGTAAACGGGACAATGGCATTTTATGGACTCATCAACCAGACCTAGTCCAGACCTAAATCTAACTGTATGTAACTGTAAATCTGTGGCTGGAGCTGAAGACCCTTTAGATGTGAAGGAACCCTGCCAACCAAAGACTTGCACTTCTACTGGACTAATTGTGGCATTTTACTTTAAAACAACGGCAGTGACTGCTCCTATAGCCCCACCTATGTTTTTAGAGTTGATTTTTTTTTTCTCTGGGACCAAATTTTAGGAAAAAATGGCTGTGGGGATTGAGGGCAACATAAGAGGGCTGGTAGAGTCTGATGGTATTACTGAAACAGTGCATCTGGAAATTACACCAAGGAAATCTGAGTCAAGGTAGGTGTTATAAGTAAGTAAATACAATATAAACAGTATTTTTGGTTACAGTTTAGGCATAAATCCATGTTGTGTAAAGAGTGTAAACACAGGCTTTGTTCAGACTTGGCCTGAGAGAAGCACACATGCTCAGCTGTAGAACCAAGTGTGACCTCACATAGGACACATTACAGGCACTTGTATTCCACCTATGATGCAAAACTGAAAACACAATCAAGAAAATACATGTAAACATAAACTAAATCATGAAGAAAATGGATAAAAATTAATAAGATCATGAAAATACTAAATAAGATAAATATTTCGACCCATTAAAAAAGATCTCATGAGCCATTTTGGGTCCTGACTTTAGTTTAGGCGGGGCAGTTTTAGCCTAGGAGAGCTTATTTTTTTGCATGTCAAATCAGAAATCTGATGGAATGACAAGGGAAACATTTGAATTCCAGGTTGCAACTGGACATCTGAGGTGGGATGTTTCAGAATAGATGTTAATATAAGGTCTGAACAGGGCCATAGTTGAATCATTTTTCTTCTACATTGTCCATGTGAGTTGACAAAAAATAAATAAACCATGCAAAAGTGAGGACAATGTTTGCTTGGCACTGCATCACCGGCACCATGTGTTTAACATTGTAAGACATGTTTTATATTACATCATACACTGTATTACCTCAAATAGTTTGCAGGGCCTTTACATTAAGGACGTCTTTATTAGAAAATGGCCTTTATTTTTTGTCTCCTCTGTTTAATAAGTAGAACTGGTTGTATTTAGCGCAACACCGTGGTATTAGTGTCCCATATTTCTGAACCATCTGGACACCTTGGGTCTGCTGCAAAAATAAAAACCTTCCAGGGTTGCTGTGGGTAAAAATCACTCATTCTATAATGGACCCTATATTGTGTTAGCATCAAAGATCCCATGCCTTAACATTTTAATTTACCTCTGTACCACTTATTTGTGTCCATCAAAAACTTCTGCGAGGGAGGTGATTTGATTTTTCTTTGCTCTTCTCTGAGGCTGTTTGTAACTTTGCCACATAATGCTCTGAAGATGCCACAAGTTAGAAAAATTCAAAAGGGCTCATTGTTGTGTGGATTTCTCAGGATCGGTAGTACTGATGTTTATATTTCCACAGCTTCTCTGTTACAACACAGACTTACGAATCTCAAAATCTAATGAAGATGAATTTTCACTGGGATGGGATGGTATAAGACCTTTAATTTCCTGTCACAGTGTAATGTCCTGTACATGGACAGTACTGATGACAGGCACGTGCAGAGAAGGGGTTCTCGGGGTGGCATTGACATCCAATGTGTCCTTTGGTCCAGTTGAATTTTGTTTTTAGTAAAATCTGCAGGATTTTAGCAAAAAGAACCTTTGACACATAATGATATAATACAAAAATAATGCATGTCATTAGTCATTTTATGTCATGTGATGACCTCTCAGGTCAGGTCATGTATGACACGCCCTCTCCAGGTTACCGAGTTGTAAATATCCCTGGATGGAGCGATGAATTATTATAAGAACAGAGTGAGAAAGCAAGTGTTTGTGTTCTCAACCTGCTAATGGTGCAGGTGGAAAAGTTTAAGTACATCTAACATACAGGATGCTGTCTTCCCTTAGACGTTTAGTAACCAGCAAATTGCATGTCTGTCCAGTATTTTAGAAAATTGATGTTTTGCAATGTTTTTCGCAAAGATAGCCGCTATAATAGTCAAACAAACTCTTTGGGAACATAAATACACTAACTAGTCAGAGATGGCTTTCCGTTGTAAGGGTTGTGTCAGGAAGGGCAACCGACGTAAAACTATGTCAACTCAAACACGCGAATCATTGGTATTTCGCTGTGGCGACCCCTGAGGGGAGCAGCCGAAAGGAGAAAGAAGAAGAAGAGTCAGAGATGGCTTTCTGTGTAAGAATATAGACAATTTTTTGAGTCAGTTTTGTGGAGCAGTATTTTTGTGAGGTATAAAATCTCATTCTCTTCCCATGGGTACGTGTGCGCTGTGCATTAGGATTATAAGCATCAGAGTGATACTTGAGAATATTTTATTATAGGGCCTGACTACAAAGGGTATGATAATTTGCTGTTCTTTTGTTGTACAGTCTGGAAATTCAGGTGCTCATCTGATGACTTTTAGAAGTGGGATTCTTAGAAGTGGTGATTGTAGGAAGTTTCCAGGAAAGCGCCAGCAGGCAATTTTGAAGTTCCTCTAATTCGGCACAAAGTTGTTAACTATTATGTTTTGTTGTTGTTTTAGACAAGGCTGTTTGTGCTGTTTGAGGAGCCAGGGATTTGTACTGGCAGTTTGAACAGTGTAGGCTCTGGCTCCAGTGCTGGCAGGTGGAGACAGATCACTCTCTGCTGTGGCTACCAGTACCGTAAAATTGTAAGATTATGCTATGTTTTCATGGATTTGGGTTCACATAATACAACAGCTATTGGTCTATGTTTGGATGCCCCTCTAAAGGTCTCTGGACATTCCTGAATGGTGAAATATCAGACAGAAACACCTGCAGTGACTGAGATCATACATTTACAGTGATTTACAGCACTGTGCAAAAATTTTAGGCACCTGTTTTATCTTGTCATCAAGTATATAATGACCATCTTCATGCACAACAATAAATAAACTTTATGCTTAAATCAGTATGCGGTAGTACTTTTACATATCCACCGTTGGTTTGTTGTTTTTGTAGGATGAATTTTTAAAAATGCAGAAAATTAGTGCATAGTGTAAACACATACAAATCAGAACTGGATGATTTCAACAGATGAACATTTTAGTGTGTCCATTCTTGTGGCTAGAAGCTAGAAAATCACTATATCTCATATTTTCTGTCCCGAATAGTTTAAAATTTTAAGTGCAAAGGGAGGAAATACTTCATACTGACACATAGGGCCGGCGTACACTGTGCAATTTCAGACCCAATTCAGACCTGATTGACAGCCATGCACACTCCTGCCTCTGTGTGACAGACAGAGAGAGCAGATGTGCTGAGTGCTGCTCCGACAGAGAAGAGAGAAAAGACACAGGAAAAGAGAAAGTGGAACCCACAGAGGTGGAAAAACACAGTATTTCCTCCTAGTATTGATTGAAAAGAAAGGGTCAGGATGTCTGATTTTACTCATACAGCGTACTATGGCACAATTGCATATCTGGATTCATGTGTGTTTTTTAGCTGAAACGGTCACACAATGTATTACCCCTTCACATTCACATGTTTCTAAAATTGCACTTAAATGTTTATTTATGTGTTCTGATTCTTTCTGTTTGAGAAATGTATATTAATGGTCTTTATAATATGCTGAGACATCAAAACCAAAGTGCCAAAACTTTTGCACAGTACTGTAAAAGAATAAAGTGTTAAAAGTAAATTATGCTCCTAGTTGGCAGATATAGCACCAGTAGTTTATCTAGAGTGTTTTTACCAGCTTGTTTTTGACAACTGACCCTTATTTGTTCATATCAGCTCCACCCCCAGCATTAGAGAACTGACTTCTGAACCCCAGATTGTATTTCAGGAAATACAGTCATTTAAATTGGGGATTTTCAAAAAGTGGTTCATGGTCTCCTGGTGGTCTATGAAGGCATTGCATGTGGTCCCTGGCCTTGTAGTTACAATGTCTACTACAGCCACACAATTATGGATTTTGTTGGGCTGAATTTCTAGAGCCTGCAGCCAGAGCGTTAAAGTGTTTTTTTTACCTTTTGCAACTACATGCTATCTCTGTGACAGCGGATTTTCCACGTTAACATAACTGAAGAATAAGTACAGGACCAGGCTAGAGCCACAGAATAGTAATAGACTGTCCCGACCTGCCACTATACGGCCAAGAACAGACTGTACTATTCACTATGCCCAGAAATGACATTTACAGGTTAAAAAAAAAAAAGTAATTTCAACCCTTGTCCTCATACTGAACAGCTGCAGTCCCTAGGTTGCTTCATAGTCACAATGGTGGGCCCTGGATCAAAATCGGTTGAAAACCCCTGATTTAAACTATAAGATTCACATCATAGTGTAAAAATGACAGACTGCCGTCAATAAAAGGTATCTTTGATCCAGCCCCAGAGTCTTGTGAGCCACAGATTGACCCCCAGCTCTGATAAGTATTCAATTTCCGGTGTGAGCATCTTTTGACATATCATCTTGAATTTGGGATCAATGTCTTTCTTCATGTTGTAGCCAAGAATGGAGGACTCCCCAACTGGCTGCCAGGGCAGGAAACGTCTGTCCTGGATCTTCTGAGCTTCAACTGCATCTCCACCTTCAATACAAATGCTCCTCATCTCAGCATTCCACCTCCTCAGCTCATTTACTTCCTGTTTCATCCTTTCTCTTCCAAATGCTTCCACTTTCGCCCAGAAGGTAGCATTAAAATGCAGATAGAGTTTCCAATCAACGCCATTCCACTTTAAAGCCTTCTCTCTCAGCTCAGGTGTCAGTTTCGATACAGAGGAGCTTTTGCGAGCATTGAGTTTAAAATACAGCACATCATCCATAGTCCAGCAAAGCATGTTTTTAAGCAGAATAAGTGATTCCTCAAAATATTCTGCAATGAGGACCAGATGAAATCGTTGGGATAAGTTGTCAAGAGCATGTGCTACCTGAGGGTTGTCTGGTTCGAGGTTGTTTTCAAACCCAAAGTCAAAAAAGAGCAGATTTTTAAGGTAAAAAGAGTTATAAGCCTCTGGGCTGTAAAAGGTCCCAGGATTGTTTAGGAATTCTGCCAGTTTATTCTCACTTCTCATCTTCCATGTGAGGGGAACAGCTCGGTGGTAGTAATGGAATGAAGATTCAAACAGGTCCACTGGATCTCGCAGGATGGTGATGTACGTGGCATCGGGAGGCAGCAGCTTGGAGACTTCACCATGGTCGAAGCGCATATGGTTACACAAGATGTTAAAACACTGTCCAGGTTTGTAGTTTTTGACCTGTGAGCACCGAAACGGAGACGGGTAGAAGAAGTCGTTACGGCCGTCCGGGAAGGCAAACTTCAGCTGGTGTTTTTCTCCAAAACGGAAGAGGATGTTGAGGATGGTGCTACTGGCAGTTTTATGAGTCTTCATGAACATGATGTTGACTTTTGGCAAGCACTCCTCTGACTGGAATCTGGGTCTCTGAAGGGGTGTGGTTAAATTCTCCATCTGTGATTTGGACATCGTGACAGGACACATGTCTTCCTGGGAGTCCCTGTCAGATTGACATTCAGACAATTTATGAATCCCAACAGGGGAGATTAATGTAAACAGCTTGAACAAAAGTAAAGACAAGTACACAGCAGAATATAAACTTAAGGTCTTTACACACCATGTGCATTCATTTATGTGATTAACTTTTGTGTAATTTTATTTTTCTTAATTGCTGTTTATATAAGGAGTATTTTCCCACAGAAAACAATTATAATGTAGTGAATTTTTTGCAAGGTTGATTTTTCAGGAGTCAGGGCTTCTTGGAGCTGAATGAACAGTGCCCGAATGGCTGTTGGTGGTATTACAATATTAAGTTACTTCCACATTGCCTCACTGAGCAGCCCGGGCATCACACACTGGTCTTGACAAAATCCTGTCTTCCATAAATAGTCTTTATTTTCCATCATTTTTGGGATAAGTTTGCACATTGCCAGATATTTGTGAAAATTTTTTCAATCATTTTGACAATTTTTGTAATTTTGTTGATTATTTTGTGCAGATTTGAGCCTTTAAGAAACCTCCTTTATATATGTTTGATCATTTTGTTCATATTCTTGTCTGTGTTGCTCATTTTTCATTTCTGGTCATTTTGTTTATTATTTTGTAAATTTCTGATTATGCTTCTAACTATTCTGTTGAGTTTTGTTTGTTTTGTTCCTTTTGTGGATAAGAGTTACATGTTCTTGATTATCTTTTTATTTTTTGGTCATTTGTGGATTTTTGCTCTGTTTTTCTTTTTTTGTTTGCTTTTTGTTATTTTTGATCATTTTCTAATTCAAGTTTTGTTGAATTTGTTTTCATTTTCTTCATTATTTTTCTGGTTTTTTGTAATTTCCCTCTGTAGTGCTTATTTTGAATGAGGTAAATTTTGAAAGTCATTATAAATTCAATATTCATCCTTAAACATCTCATTAAAATGGTACATGTGAATGTATTTACTGTAAAAATGCTGATATTATGGATTAACTGTCCAGGAGTCAGTGGTAAATTTGGGTTAAGAGTTAAGAGTTATGCAACATTAAATCAAGATGAACCAAATTATTTTTTATGTTTAAAAGGTAAAATACATGAAGTGTGAAGTGTTTTGAGTTTGGGTCTCAAGAAAATATCTTGAGCTCAGAACATCTATGAAAGATAAATACCAGTCAAGTGAATAACCAAATAAACAAGTTTAGTTGAAGATCAGTAATCTGTGTTTGACCTGCTGTTTACTTGGTCTGGGCTGGAGAAACAGTACAGCAGCAGCAGGATGTTGGTGAGTAAAATCCAGAGAATCAGGCCTCGGATGACGGGTGAGCAAAGTTTCCATTTGAACACAGACATGGTTGGACTCTGGAAATAAAATGAGAATAGGTGTGAGAAAGAAACTCCAAAAATCTGCAGTGGATGGAAACAGTCTGCACCATTATGAAGGAAAAAAAATCCTAAAAATTCAAAGTTCTGCAATTTGTATTCAAACTGTTGCTTCAGTAAAACTGTTATTAGCAGAAGGTTGTGTGCTGCTTTTAAATATTTATTTTGAATATATTATGGTTCTGCAAAGAAGAAACAATATAATTCCAATGTGAAAACTATACCACATGTCCAAAAAGCAGTAGGAGGAAACAAATCCTACACCTTGTCCATGCCTCAGCAAATGTAATCGCTAATGATCAGTTCACTCGCTGTTTTTAACATGTTCATAAATACAATTACCCATGATATTTGCATTTTTACATAGAACACTAAACAGCAAACTAAACAAGCATACAACAACATGTGAAGGAAAAACAAATTGTCAATATTATTGACTCCAAAAACAGTGTGAATTATCCTATTTGTTATTTTTTTCAGTATGGATGATGATTGTAGTGTATGTTTGTAAGTATTTCCCAAAACCTCCTCACAGTATTTCAAATATGGTAACACCAGTGAACAGTAGAGAATGTAGAGTGACTTTCTTAGCCCTCATCATCTTTATCTATTTGCATTTTTACATAGTTTTAATCTTTTCTCATTCCTTCCTTTCTTTTATATTTGCACAATTTATGTTGTTACATTTTTTAATTAATATAATAGAAAAAACTGAACCGCTATGTAAAATGTAATTAAAAACATAATGAGGTTATTTGCCAACATAGTATTAATTGAAAATGACCCAAACACAACACATGACACAAATGGTGAAACTGGGAGATTCCAGGGATTATTAAAAATTAAATCTGATGCTAGCGACATGTTTGAAAAAAGCTGAACCTGCAGCAACAAGACTGTAAAAATTTAAAATTAAAAACACACCTCACTTGAACATCTTGCAGTCAATGGGTTTAACTGGTGAGTAGCAGGTTTGTAACATGACTTGTTTAAAAGCAAATCTTGGAGAGAAGTAGAGGCTGTGTGAAGTGATGATGGGGTTCACCTCTTTTTGAAAGACTGAACAGACAAATAGAGCAACAGTTTAAGAATGATGTTTGTCAGCATATAATTGCAAAGTATTTGGGATTTCACATCCTGTATTTCATGTCATTAAAAGTATCTGGAGAAATCTCAGTAAACAAGGGACAAGACAAAAAGCATTAGTGAATGAGTGTGATCTTCAGGCCCACAGACGGCTCTGGAATAAAAACAGATGTGACGCCGTAGTGGGCATAATTTTATTTATTTATTATTTTATTTATTTCTTTATTGAATTAGGACAGTGCACATGAATCAACATATCAGTTTTGCACATCAATGTAAATATGCCGGGATTAGCACAATAACTGCACAGTCTCAGGAACATTTCTAAAAAGGCAGCCATGAGGGGGGGCACAAGCCAGTGGTCTTTCTCACGCCGGTCCCAAGCCCGGATAAATGCAGAGGGTTGTGTCAGGGAGGGCATCCGATGTAAAACCTATGCCAAATCAAACAAGCAAATCATTCATATGACTTCCAAACCGGATCAGTTGAGGCCCGGTTTAACAACAACCACCATCAGTGCTGTTAACCAACAGGGTGCTGGTGGAAACTGGACTACTGTTGGTCAAAGAAGGAGAGACGGGAGGCGAGTCCGTAGGCAGAGAGAGAAGAGGAAAGACAAGAGTCTAGGACTGAGCGTAGGGACTTTGAATGTTGGAACTATGAC
>JAQQAE010014286.1:0-12445 GCA_029823295.1 Pseudamia nigra | reverse complement strand
GGAAATTTCCGATCCGTGAATTACGTTGGTATCGGAACCCGATACCGATACTGGATCGGATCGGCCCCATCCCTACAACATTCGTCATTAATCACTGTAATTCATCTTCAGGATACAGAAAGTCGCAGTACCTGACACGAATGAGTCCAGAGCGAGGCGAGATTTCGTTCCTGAAGGAGTTTCCGATCTGAGCAGCACCAAAGGGAAGCTTCCCCTGGTTGAACTCCAAAAGACGCTTGAAGTTCAGGAACATTCCCTGCGCTGTCTCGGGCCTCAGATAGCTGCAACATACAAAATAATACACTGTATCCACATGGCTTTTCCTTTTCATGTAAGAGCTACTGTGTTTTATTTATCGCATGTTGATGTGCACCCGGGCGTGCTGCCTCCTGGGCCAATGGATGTCTGAAACATGAGGTTGAAGGAGGTGGGAGGTTCGAGGTCATTTCCTGTGGATGGAGACTTGACATTGTATTTCACAAACAGATCAGCCAGCTCCTCCTGAGAGTAGTTGTCCATCTGAAACACAGGTGAGACAGTGAGTTGGAAAACAACGCTGTGGCCAGCAGATGTCAGGGTCTTCACCAACATCATGTCCACATGGTGAGGATGTTATGTCCACAGATATAAAAATGAATGGGAAATCACCACTAAAAAGCATGGGAGAGCTGAGGGGAAAGATCACACTGAGTCGAGTACATATTAAGTAAATGTGTCAGATTCTTCATTAACAGGATTGTCACAGTTTGGACTAAACATGAGTCAACACAACACTATGTTTGATTTCATTATTGTTTTAGAATGGACACTATATCCATGTACATGCATTGGGATAAATTTGTACAATAACACAATCTGAGCAATCTGCTGTTATGTAAAATGTATCTACTCAGACACAATGCTCATAACTTTTTGACATCTATGTTTACTTCACATACCTGAGTGATGACATCGTCCATCTCTGCCACCTTTTCCTCTGAGCATTTCTCATCAGACATCAGTTTTTTCAAGTGAGCTGTGGAAGTAAAACACTTCATTTTACATCTGTTGCAGCAGTGACAATGTTAACACAGTTTTAAAGCTCCATCATTTCAATATTCATCAGTGCACTAGCTTGGCTTTAACATGAAAATGGCATGAGTCAGTTACTGTAACACAAACGCAGTCAAATTCAGCAGGAATAGGGAAGCATTTGTATGGAAGAGCTTCGGGTTACATAAAATAAAGGCTGCACAAAGAAAAAAGTGAGTAACACTTTACTTGAGGAGTACAGTTCATATACTTATAAGTAATGCTGAACTAATGCATGACTAATGATGATTTAAATTAATGTATGATTTATCATGAATTCATGATGCTCACCATGAACTAGTGTTGACTTGACTGTTGCTGTATGACCCAATAGTCAGAACATGCACCACTGATTGCTACAGACTTTGTTTAGGAGACCAGTCACTGAGGTAAAGAAGTATTGATGCCTCAGAAATGAACTCACCATGTGTCATACTGACTCTTTTTCAGTCTACGGTAAACATGTGGTATATGCTCTGACTACTGGGTCATGCAGCAATGTACATGTTTAAGTTTGATGTCCAGTTTAAATTTAAAAAGGTTTTAAAATAATAGAGTAGAAAGGATGTTACAGAAAGACTAATCAAATGCATCTGAATCAACATTTTCATTCATGCATTACACAACTAGGAATTCATATCCTTTAACCCAGGGGTGTCAAACTTGTGCCATGGAGGGCCAAGACCCTTCAGATTTTCTCTCCAACCAGTCACTAAAGCAGGTGATTTCACTGATTAGCTCCTCCCCTAAATCTGAAGGATGCTGATCAGTGACATCACCTGCTTTAGTGACTGGTTGGAGAGAAAACCTGCAGGGTCTCAGCCCTCAATGGCACAAGTTTGACAACTGTGCCTTAACCCCTTGATGATGAAGTAAGTGTGAAGTATTCACATAATGCCACAATAAATCCATCATCAGTTCATGGTGAGGATCATGAATTCAGAATACATCATGCATTAATTACTGCATTAAATCATCACAAGTCATGCATTAGTTCAGCGTGACTTAAGCATATGAACTGTACCTCTCAAGTCATATTACAGTCAGCACAATATTGCACTAACGCTGTGTTATCAAGGAAAATACACAAATTACTTATCCAGAAATGCACACAATGCAAACTAGCACAAAGCATACAAAAACAGAAATGCAAGTTCTGATGTTCTTCTTGCATCTTTTACAGAGTCTATTACCATATAACAGAGGTTATTGTTTCCATTTCTGCAAACTGATTTACCCTAAACCCCCCTTTAAATTGCACCCTTTAGAGATGTAATTGCGCAGGCTGATATATAATTACAACTGTAATGTGATTAATTGTGAAGCTCTACATAAAACGCATGCACCTTCATTTCAGAACAGATTATATTCTACAGCTTTCTATTATTTCAATGCTTCCCAGCCCTTTTAGAAGACTTGTAAAACCAGTCTTTGATTGACAGTTCACCCCTATCCTGTCTCCCCTCTACCTACAATCTCCCCCCAAGGATAAAACAAGTACAAACCCGCCTGTTACAATGTTTTCTGCAGCAAAGCAACTACAAAATTAGAAAATATGACAAAAACATCGCTTTGGACCAGTTTTAAAATACCGCGGCTCTTCTGTTTATTCATTGTCTCAGGTCAGAGATTAAATATGTGCTTTGACTTCAAGCTCCAGGTGAACTGATGACAGGTTTGACATCTGACACCCTGTGAGGCACATAAAGGCCAGGGGAGGATTGGACGGGGTGGAGCTCGTTTTACTCCTTTAAGTGAGACGATGGCAGCAGAATGAGCAGAACACACCTTTAAGCAGATGATCAGCACGGTGACATTCTCCAGTTTTGACATCTTTCACCATGTAGTCTGCAAACTTAGCCACATGCCCTGATGTCCTGAAAACACAAACAGCATGTGAGGGACTGGTCTGATAGAGCCGAGTGATTATGATTGTGAAACATGTTTTATATCGTGAGAGTTCTACGTATTGTGATATACTTTTTTTTTCCATATAGAATACTCAAGAAAATTAACAAAAATTAAGGCAATGCGCAATAACGAACAAAATAAACAAGAAACTATAGGAAATAAACAAGTGAATGAAACAAAAACAAGCGACAAAATGAACTTAAAATGAGTAAAGGAGGTGGTTTTAACTTGATGTAATGTTCAAAATAAACTAAATAATCACTAAATCAAAATTAATATAATCTTCAAAAGAATCAACATACATGAACAAAATAATCAAGACAATGAAAAACCAACAATGATCTGCATGTTATCTAAAGCAAAGTGTTTTACTGGAGAGAGAAGTGGATATTTTATAAATATTGTGGTTTGTGGCCCCTACTTGAGGACAGGCTCCGGGGTCAGCATGGTACAGTCGATCTCCAGAATCTGCTCTTCCTGGATAAAGTGCTGCCTCCAAACCTGCAAGATATTGTTCTTCAGGGCACAGCCTACAGGGCCGAAGTCGTACAGGCCGCTCACCCCTGAGCCAGAGGAAATAAAAGGGTCAGATCGTGTCGGAGCCATGTTCTTTTTTATTGTCTGAAATGTGACTAAAAGTAAAAGTAAAACCAAAACCAGGCCTGTTCAAAAAAACTGGCTTTACTTCTACTTTCTGTCGTGACAGTCGTTTCAGCATTTTACCTCCATAAATGGCAAAAGCCTGATCATAGAAGAATCTCCTCTTCAAGGTGTCCTCCATCTTCGCCCGGTCCACCGTGTCATCTTTGGGCTGCAGAGCCAGTTCCTACAGGTGTGTGATTACAAATTAAATCTGACCAATGTGTATAAGAAGTAAATATTCTGAAATCACAATAAGTGGACAATGATTAACCAGCACACTCTTAACCTTTGCTTCCAGAATCTTTTTTTGCCCTTTTAGTTCCATTACACCTTGGCTCAGCTCCTGCTCCGAGGCTCTGTTCTCCATGTGCTGCTGCACCAGGTCACCCTGAAGAAAAAGAACTAGTTCGGCCTCATGCTGAGTCTCAGACAGAGCTGTCATTTTGAATCTGAATTTGTCAGTTTACTACACGCAATCTTTCAGAAATTATACATATCACAATGTTAATGCAGTGTCACCCAAACTTCTGCAACTCAAAAAAAAAAAACCCTGCAAATGAATCATATTGTGGTTCTTTTTTGCTTTAAAAAGATGCATAAGAATGAACTTGTTTTGCTTATTCTGATTCAGTGTTGTGAACTCCAGCGCACAAAATCAAGCAAATCACGCACGAAATGAACAAAAAATACAGTTGCAAAACCCGACCATATTAAAGAACAAAATGCACAAAAACTGAAGGAGATGATGCACAAAATCAACAAAATGCCAAACACTAACAAGATAATTCAGGATTGACAAAATAAGAAAAACTAATAAAAGTAACAAAATAGTGTGCAAAGAGAACTGATGAACACCAAAGCTAAAAAAAAAAAAAAATCACACGCAAAATGCAAAAATTAAGGAACAAAACGGATAAAAATTTGGAAAATTGTGCACAAAAAGGGAAGAAATAAAGGAAGGAAATGAACAAAAAAAATGCAAAAATTAACACATTTTGAAACAAAATGAGAAAAATTACGCAAAATTGAACAAATTTAGGAATAATATGGACATTAGAAAAATAATGCTCAAAATGAACAAACTGAGGAAGAAAAATGGATCAAAATTAGGAGAAAAAAATACAAAAACGACAAAAAATTAAGAAAATAATGAACAAAATAAGCAGAAGCAGTGACGATGAGCAAAATAATCATAAAATTAGGAAAATAATCAAGTTAATGGTTTCAAAGACGATAATATACATCAGGGTAAATATTTTAATCGATTATTCTGACTTTTAACTCATCAGCAGTTGCGTCAGTCATCGTCGCTCTCTGACCTGAGCCGTGAGCGTTTGGGCCCGTGTTGCGTTCACAGGTAACCGGACATATCAGCACTCACCTGTTGCTTCACCGCTTCTATTAAAGGTGCCGGTATTTCCTCCATGTTGCCACGTATTGAAGGTGTTCGTCGTCCTGCAGACAGACGGGACTGCAGTGCTGTCACTGTTGTTCACCTCGAGCTTTTGTTCAGGAGCAGAAAACAAAGGGGAGGCGCCTGTTTCTGTATAATCTGGAAGTTAGAGCTACGAGTCTGAAACCAAGGCCTTGTGTTGCATCATCCAGGAAGCTCACACAGAACCAGGCTGAACCCACCTCTAACCAGAAAGGAGCAAATATTCCCTTCCAAGGAGCGATAAAACGACCGGGAATAACACTATGCACAGGACCCAAGAGCTGCTGCTTCGTGTGTTGGCTTCACTGTCCATCCTTAAACATTTACTAGACCCATACATTTGCAGAGATTATAGATGATGGATTTTCAGAAGTGGTGGGATTTTTCCAATAATGGCAGGACTTGGTCATTTTTTTCCCTTTTCCTTGATTTTTATTCATTTTTGTTCATTGTACTGATTTAGTCAGAGGTCGGTAGAATAAACCAAGATGGTACTGAAGTAAAAGTATTATTACTTTATCATTCTAGTGGCAAGTAGAAGTGCTCTACTTCAGTAAGAGTACAAAAGTATCTCACAAAGACTACTCAGGTTGTAACTTCATACTGAGATATTTACCACAGCCTTACATTTATTTTTTGTTTTACCTACCTGATTATCTTGTTTTTACCGTTTTCTTTTCTTTTTTGCTTGTTTTGCTCATTAATGCGCATTGCATTGTTTTTTCATGTGATTTCTTTTGGTTCATTTGCTTGATTTCATTTTTTTGTGTTGTTACTTTGAACATTTTTTGTCCACATTTGCTTATTTTGTTTTTTATGTATAATAATTTTGGCTCCTTTTGTTGCTTAGATTTTTGATTTTCTTCACATTTATGCTTATTAAGTTTAGTTAATTTTTTCTCATGTTGTTGCTTACCTTGTTGAGCTTTCATAAATTAACTTTGTTTTACTTATTCTGCCTAAAAATTACTCACTGAGGTGTGTATCCAAAAGTGACTGAGTAAAAAGGTACACATTTCACCACAAATGTAACTAAGAGTAAAAAGTAGTTTGCAAAACTATTCAGATGCACATTTTTGAAAACATTACTCCAGTACATGCAACTGAGTAAAAGTATTTGAGTACTACACTCTGAATTTATCTTGTTCATTTTAATTGAATACTGTGAAACAGCATATAATATACACTAAATCCAATCTTCATTGAAATATTGGCAACTTTTAACTGACTGTATTATAAATTTAAAGAATAAAATACTGTGCATAAAAGTTAAATGAATTTGTTTACGGTAAAAAAAAAAAAAAATCTAGTTATGTACATTTACAATGAATTTTCAGTTTAATTTTTTCTAATTTTGCTTGTCATTTGACCATTTTCTTGATTACATATTTTTTTGCCTTCATAAACTCATGCAGAAATAGTAATTGATGCATTCACATTTCACTAGAACACAAAAGATAAAGCTTGGTGTTCTTATGAAGATTTCAAGGACAATCCAGAGATATCCAGCTGCAAACATCCATCCAAACGTTCAAATAACCTACGGTACACTCTTGCAAAAACTGCTGAACATTGTCATATTAATAAAGCAGGAGCCACTTAGAATCTACTTTAGCAGATGAAGAAATAAGTACGACCCAGTTACTAATTCTGGCAGCAGCACAACCAGCTCAATAGCAATTCAATATCTCAGTAACTAATTCCATGCAGCCAGATGCATTTGAAATGTTTACTAACATATGCAGCGGTTTCATAAATATTCTCAATTTTATCCATACACACTCATTAGCATTATCCATCCTTTACGGATCCCTGTGAAATTATGGAAACTCATAGAAAACACCTGAATTGTGTATCTGTGTCCAGTAAGTGCTGGATGTTTTTATTGAAATTGTTAAATATCTGAATCCAATCTGCCTGAAGACTGGAATGGTGGAATCCTCCTTGCATTGCAGACACATCCACATCAGTTTCTCCCTTTAAAACATATCAACATAGTCATAACATGGATGAAGTGTTGTTCAGTGGAAAAACAACAGTCCTGTGCAAGCGTTCCACAACTGTTAGATATGACGGACACATGGCATTTTTGTGATTGCAGTGGTGCAGCAGAACACATCAAGGTTTGGTGCACCACAATAGCTTATCACATTACAGTTGCAATAATTTTCCTGGGTGATGCATATGCAACAAGTCTATGGATGTTCATATATGACTGAGATTTACTCTTCAGCTGCGTCCTTCTTGCCCGTCTCCTGTCCTTCAAAGATGGGGTACTTGCTCTCTGCTTCTGCCCACCTCAGTGCACCGTTGGCCAAATCTCGAACGATAACAGGCAGCTCACTCACCTGCGGACAGACGAGAAAAAGATATAAGACTGTCAATGCAATTTCTCTTTGCTTACACGGCTTCTATTATGCATGCTTTTCAGTTTTCAACAGACCATTCAAAAATATACTTTTAAGTGAGAAATTTGGTTATTTTAAAAACAGAGGTTCCATACACAAGGTTTCCGTGATTTAAATTCAAGACTTTCAGAAGTTTTTATGACAACTGCGAACATTCAAACTGGCCAGGATAACTGAAAAGTAGGGTCAGGCTTAGTCAGGATTTCAGATGCAAATGTGCAACATTAGAAGAGGTTTACTTTGTTTTCCTGACTTAACATGTGACTTATGAATTTATAGCCAAAGATCCTAAGAGAAAGTGCAATAGGGCTTTAACTTCCATCATTTACTCTGCTTCATCTCGGCACTGTGCACAAGGCAAATTAATTTAGCTCACACACTTACTAAAAACAAACAAAAAACAGTTTAACTCCTCACTTCTAGACATGTTTTTAGTCTGTACAGCTGTTACTGGTTTTGCTTTGTAGCTTGTTACAGCATGATTAATACAGATTTTTACTCAAAGTGATACTAATGTAATATTAGAAGAGTAACCTTCCAATCATATTCAAGATATTTAAACAAAAGCCTAAAATTCAGATTACTAATTTTAAGATAAACAGTACACACACACACGGAGGTAGAAGAAATACAAATGGAAATTCAAAAACGGGAAAATCTGATAAATTGCTGCTTTCATGGAATACTGACAGAAGTCAAACTTGGGAGTGGACATTCAGATCCAATTTGAGGAAACGCCACTTACTCATTTTCAATCCACCCATCTTATTTTGTTTTGGCACAAGGTCACAATACGTTTAAATAAATTAAGGTGCTTTGTACCTCCACTCTGATCTGCCTCATGGAGTCACGGTCTCTCAGAGTTGCCGTGTGAGGCGTCTTGTTCACTGTGTCGAAGTCGATGGTGATCCCGAAGGCTACTCCGATCTCATCTGTCCTGGCATAACGTCTTCCAATGGACCCTGAGGAGTCATCGACTTTGTGTGAAACACCGTTTTTGGTCATTGCCTCGGCTAAGAAGAAAGAAGAGAACAGAGGCTGTAAGCTGAGAGAGCAGGACACATTATTATACGCCTAGAGACAAAACCGGGATGTCAAGGTTGTCATTGTGTGGGCACTCACATAATTCCCGTACAAAAGGCATAAATTCCTGGTTTGGACTGAGTGGCAAGATGGAACATTTATATGGAGATACAGTGGCAGGAAAGCTGAAATACTGCAAGAAAAAAAAAAATCCTACACATTAATTACTGAAATGGGGGCCACATCAGTGCATAATCATCTTGTGAAGTGTGCGACTCAATCAGGAGTTAACATTTCTAGTAACAGTCACGACATGAAACAACACCAAATGACACTGCAAGGAAGAGGCCATCACAACACACATCATGCCTCTAGTTTTTCTTAGTGTTGTTTATCCAGACGTGTACTTACGGTTCTCTGTTCGTCACCTTCTCTGACATGGAATGTGTGTTCAAAGATGGTGTACATGATCCTACCGATGCCAAACGATGGCTCAATTACACTTGGAACAACTTCCTCCACTGTGAAAAAATAAACAGAAGTTTGCTGAGGATGTTCTCTCTGAGCAACATGAATCACCACCACATTCCTCCCGAGCGAACCTCACCATGAACAGTCTTCTGGAATCTCTTCACACCGACCATGGCTTCTGTGAGTTTGAATATCTTTCCTTCTGTTTCGATTGTAAACTCTCTGCAGATTAAAAATAAGTTAGTGAAGTTGTAGCATTTCTATCCAATTACAATTCATATTGTTGGTTTATACATTAAAAAAAACCCAACTACAATGGCTAAAAGAAATCTAGAAATATTGCAAGAACATTTTAATGCCTGGAAGCGATGAATAAAAAGTAAATGTGAAGTAAAATGGGAGCCAATTTAATATACATTAGCATGTGGTAATGTATGGAGCAATAAGACTGACAATTCCTTAAAGCACAGTGGTCCCTCGTTTATCGCAGGGTTACGTTCTAAAAATAACCCACGATAGGCGAAATCCGCAAAGTATATTCAGCAGTACATTTGTTTAAGAAACCAAAAAAAAAAAAAAAAAAAAAAACACAAAGGCCGCCACAAGCAAACAATTGAATTTTAAAGATCAACCTTCTATTTCCGACTTTTTTTCTATAGCTGCACAGATGTAAAAGAACAAAATAAAATCAGATTAACGGGTATACGTGCACAAAGACATCAGGGTATTGGGGAGAAATCCAGATGTGTTAATCCAGTTTCTCATAATCAGACAACTATCATTATGTGATAAAGTATATCAGGTTATGCTGTTTACATAATCACTTAATCTGTTAACTCCAAAAATCGGATAATGATCCAATTTTTAGTGTGCATGTAAACAGGTTCACTGATTTGTAACAACCTAACATTGCATAATAGTAGTGGATGAAAAATGAATAAATCTGTACTCTTTTGCTGAATCTATGGAAAATCCAGTTAAAATAAGTGATAGATGTGGGCAGAATCCTGACAAATGCCACATGACCGCTGCTGCAACACTCACCCGGTCTCATTGAGCAGCTGCTCCTGTTCTGTGATGAAGCATTCGTCACAGTTCGAAAGATACTCCATGGCTATCTTTGCATCCTTCTTATATGCCTTCCCAATTGCTCCTTTATTGGGCTCAAACTGGACAACATTTTCAACTTTGTGTGAATAAGTTAAGGATAACTCCAAAACAACTAACTGGTTTAAGATATTTCTAGTTTGCTGGATCACAGACTATACCCAGTGCATTTGTGGCTGCATTTTAAGGATATGGGTTCTTTAAGAAGCTTCTCGGCAACCAGGGGGACCTTTGTGGCTCGTGAGTGGCATTTCAGATCATAGCAAGACCGGTCAGCACACCCCACAATCTCAATCCAGCCCTGCAAGAGACAAATGTTAACTTTAGCAAAAACATTTGGGTAAAAAACAAAATGAAACACTGCAAAGGAACATACATATGATGTTTTGGCTTCAGCATCCCAGCAGTCGCAGGCGTAGTGGGCCATCTCGTTGTCCATGTGCTGCCGGAAGCGCAGTTTGTCTTTGGCTATTCCAACTTTAGTGAGATAGAGGTAGATCCTCCCGATAAAATATCCCAGGACGGAGTTATTGATCACTCCCTAAATGAGGCATGTAAGAGCAAAATTCAGATTTCTCTTTGTCATAGTTCTTAGACATTAGAACATTCATTTTTACTGTAAAATAATCCATTTTAACTTGTCACAACATTTTCACTTTACAAAACAGGGTCTGTTAAATCAGTTTACTTCAAAACATAATTTACAAAAAACAATGTTGACTTTAATTTAAGTTTTACTGCCCAAGACTTCTCATGAATCCAGTTCAACTATCCAGGGTACGTTGTGATGCATACCTGCTCCACAGCATCTCCCAGCCTCATGATCTGTGCAGACTGACCGCTGGTCTGAGCCTTTGACGAGTAGAGTATAATATCCAGGTCAGCTACATTTGAGAATTTTGGGTGGACCTTCTCATTTGGGTCTACAAAGTGCTCGATCTCAGCCATGGTGAACTCTCTGCAGGCAAACACGGAGTATATTAGTGCATTCATGCTAATTACAAAGCACATGGGAAAATGCTTGATGAAGCAGTGGATCTCTCACCGGACGCGAATGAGTCCAGAGCGAGGAGAGATTTCATTCCTGAAGGAGTTTCCAATCTGAGCAGCAGCAAAAGGCAGTTTTCCCTGGTTGAACTCCAAGAGACGCTTGAAGTTGAGGAAGATTCCCTGAGCTGTTTCAGGCCTCAGATAGCTGCAAATTCAAAAAATGTATTACTTAACAATGATGCAGCATGACTTCAATAATGAACAACTCTTCTCTTGGATTGCTTTTAATTTACCCTGTCATGTTCCCTCCTGGCCCAATGGAGGTCTGGAACATCAGGTTGAAGGAGATGGGGGCAGAGAGGTCATTTCCTGTGGTGGGAGACTTCACGTTGTATTTCACAAACAGGTCGGTTAACTCTTGCTGAGTGTAGTTGTCCATCTGAAAATAGCAAGAATATATTTATGATTATGTCAAATACAGCTTTTCTGGATTAAAAACAGCATTTACTCTCTCTAAACACAAACCTGAGTGATAACACCTTCCATCTCAGTCTTTTTCTCTGCTGAACACTTCTTATCAGACATCAGCTTCTGGAGATGAGCTTTAAGACAAAAGAAATAAAATCCACCAATTTCAAAATGTTAGCACCCAGAAGTGTACCATATTCTTCACACACACTTAATGAGTACTTTAACCTACTATGTGAATATACACAGTTTTATGCATAGTAGCTGTTACATAATGTGACTCAACATATTTTCAGCATGCAATGTCATTTGTTTAAGCTTTCTAGGCTGCGAAGTCTAGGCCAGCTATTCCAGGGAGTGATGTGCTTTCCCTGCAAGTCTGTCTTTCCTCCAGCTTTTGGCATGATGCCAGTCTCTGTGATCCCAGCAGTTTGTGTTGCTGCTAAAGCCTTGTGATTTCTGCTGGTCCAGCCACTTCCATTCTCCCTCAGGCACTAAACTGATACTATGAGCCGAGCCAACTAAACCAGCCGCAGCCACCGACAACACAGGATTGGCTCGTGTCCATCGCTCACGTCACAGAGAACCATGAATAATACAAATAAAAAATATACAAGCTGAAGCTCTAGGATGCAGGTGCATCTAGGATGACTCATTTGTCTGCAAACAGATAAAACAGGTTTACCTTTTAGGAGGTGGTCAGCCCTGAAGCATTCACCATTCTTGACATCTTTCACCATGTAGTCAGCAAATTTGTCCACATGCCCTGATGTCCTGTGTAGAAAAGCAGACTGTTCAAAAGTTGCAATGCACAGGAAAATACGCAACTGACTTGTGATGTCTGAAGATTCTCAGTCATCCAGGTCATAGTATCCAAGGCGTGTGGCTTTTTCTTCCATCGACTGGACTGGAAATTTGG
>JAQQAE010014285.1:0-12445 GCA_029823295.1 Pseudamia nigra | reverse complement strand
TTACTCTCTGTATAGTCATGAGGTTTCGGCCTCGAATTGTGAAGCGCCTAGAGATAATCTGCGATTATGATTGGCGCAATACAAATAAAGATTTAATTGAATTGGATAAAGATTGAAAATCATTTAAGGATGGAAACATACATTTTCAAACTCAGCTATTTAAAAAATATAAATTTAAATTACAAGAAGAATCAAGAAAATGACCAGAATAAAAGAAATGAGTCCAAATTCTACATATAAAGGAAATAATAAGAGAATAAACATGCAAAGATAAACATATTAAAAATTTTAGATGTTATTAAAGCTCTTCAGTCACACAAAAGATGAGCAGTTTTATGTGTGCCCTTACTGTACCGAACCATGATGTGGCATACCATTACACCCCTAGTATCTATGGTATACTGAACCACACAGAAAATAAACACTGTGATCCAGAAAGCTCTAACTGTATGGATCCACTCAAATGTAATAAAACCAAAACTAGATGATGCTTACAATAATATTTAAGCATCAAGATTGAGATCAAATCTGTAGTCATGGTGCTGACTTCAAGCAAATTTATTTGGTGATAATTTTCCAAATGAATTGTATTATCTGGGTCACCCAAATGCGTCAGCAGGTTTCTGTTCTTTTACATCCATTCAGAAACATCTAATGAACATGTTGACCTAGTGTATCGATGAAAAATAACACTTAAGTACTCATTTAACCAGATACTTACAAACCCACACAAGTACTGTATAAGATGCCAACGAGGTAAAATAACATCCTCTCTCCATGTTCAACCACTTAGCAAGCAATGCTGATAGCACCACCTAAACTGCTTGTTATTGCCAAGCTAGTGGAGCTGGCTGGAAATAATAATGCCCCCCTTTTAAATTATTCATGGCTCCAGTCAGGTGGAACCAGATGCTGCTTTTGTGTCATAGAGGCATAGCTGTAACTCGACTCAAGCATGGAAGCCCATCTCTGCATGGAGCTAAAAGCTTCATGGAACAAGCTTGGAGACTGCTGAGCAACAAACAAAACATGGGATGTCATGACACTGGCTTGGCTGTTTCCATGTGACATTTTCCTGCAAGTGTTCAGAGGACGATGGTTCAGTAGGTTGGTCCACACGAGGGCAAACCCTGAGGTGGTGCTTGCAGTTCACCCACCCTGTGTTGTGTCGCTTTGTACCCCACCCTGACATTTGTGGCCATGGCCAGAAAATGACCTTTTTTGTCCATGCCATGTTTTAATGCTGAATACTAATGCTCTGGTGCTGTGTGCCCGCCACTCATGGGAACAAGCTGTGCTATTTTTAGCTTCATGTCCCCAGCTGCACATCTACAACCCGGGGCCAGTGGGCAATTAGTGTTTGTTTCTCATGGCAGGAGGCAGTGCCGTAACCTCCCTAACACAAACAGACATCTGGACACAGGCTGTCTCGGTCCTGCCCCATATCCCTGCCACAGGGCACAACTCCTAAAGCCATGTGGTATGTCCAGCTACCTCCGCCTTAATAGGTGCTCTGGAGCTCTTCTATTGATCCTCTTCTGTCACTCAATGTGGAAACAATCTTATTTACATCTTTACACAACCTTGGCTAAAAGGGAAGCTGTGTCTAAATCCAAGTAAAAGTGAAAACATTTCCATAGGTCCAACCATTTTCGTCCTAATAATTCAGAACATTGCATGTGGTTATTTATGACTAAAAATGTTGCTACCAAACTGTTATTTTTAGTGTAAGTGACTATATAGACACACACATAGTATCTGAGTGAATGATGTTTGAGGACAATATGAGCTTGTTATTTGGTATAATTGTGAGCACTGAGTGTTCATTTTAATTTTTCATCCAAATTAGAACAAATACTGTATCCATGCAGGCAATTCTAATTAAGCAATATTAGACACTGATTATCAGTCTAGTATTCAATCATGTGCACAATCTCATGTTTTGTTGTACTCCTCGACAGTCTATACCAACAACAATATATCATGATGTATTCGGCTGAGCAGGTATAATGAGTCAGTTTAGGAGTCTGTATGTCATGTCTGTCTCTTTAATTCATTTTAGTCAGAGCAAAGCTAATTCAATCCACCTTATTACATCTTCATGCAATTACCCTGTGCCCTGTTCATTGATGGGCCAGCATGGAAGCAAGGATAGGACAGGAGACTTGTCATTTCCATTGAGACCTATAACATAAAACAATGTAGTGTGTCCTGTCAAAGAGTTAAGAAAGATGAATCACTGCAAAAAAAATCACTGTGGTGCAGCGTCCACTGCACATCAGAGTTTTTTTTTTACCTAATCTGCTGTGAAATTCCCCTTGATCAGGACATTAGAATCAATTAATCAATTCCCACATAAACACAAAGCATTAATTCCAAAGCACATTAGCACTACATGAATTATTCTCAACAGTAAATGTGGTGTAGAAACAGCAAGCGTGCCTTGAACCGACTGGCAGCGTGCTCCTGTAGCACTGCCTGCCAATAATATGTTATCAAAGGGGTGTGTAATTAACCTCCTCTGAGGTGGACAATACAGAGTGAAGAGCTTGTCCACATAAAGGACACCATAAATGGACATGGTGTTCAGCAACTTCTTATCTGCTCTTGTTGCTTGTTCCATGAATATGACTAATGAAAATCAAAGGAAATCCTACAAAGAGACATGTGAGGGGTTTGAGGTTAAATTAGAAAAGCATGACACTGAATGTGCTGCAGTGCATAAAGCATGATATAATTTAGATTTTTTTTTTTAAACTGTGAATTTAATGTGAAGAGAGCAGACAGTAAGAATAGAAAGGCATAGCCAGACATACAGACCAGGACTGAAGCTGAAGAGATAAGCTTTTTTATTACAAAGCAAATCCTGACAAATAATCATCACTGCCTGTGGATTTTGGCAAGATCCACATAATCACCGCCCTCCCCCCTTGTGTGACTGTCCACCTTTCAGAACAGATTCAAACAGCACTCCACCTTTCAGAGCTGACCACAAACACATCCTTATTGACAGAGCTGGGACAGCCATGGAGAAATTTCATGTAATAATTCTGTGAGGCACAAGCTGGTTCACACACAGCCAAGTCTGTCATCCACATTTGGTATAATAGATATGATTAGAAGTTATTCACACTAAAGTGTCTTTACTGAAATATTTTGTAAAAGGATTGAATAAGCTTGCAGAGGATGTAGTACAGTCCCCTGAAGTTAACTTCAATGAAATTCAGATCAACATGGGATATTTTATAAAATTGATTCATGAATGTGATAATGTGACAGGTGATATGATGCGGAGGATTTACATCCAGTAGCAGGAAAACATTAGTACATTACAATAATTATGTCTCAGTATTGATATTGATGATTCTCATGATGGTGAGTGTCAAACTGATCTTCTCACACATTGCAAATTTAATGATTTGTCCCTGCAAATGTAACACTACATTAATTTAGTGCCAAGGTTATGCTCAGAGGACCTATTTTTAAAGTAATAATTAATTCAAACAACTGTCTCTATAAAAATAGCAACTCTATCTTAGGTACTCTGGCACATCTGCAAACTAGAGTAAATTACTACCGTTATAATTACAACAAACCACTACAAACTATGACAAATTCTGGGGTGCTTCTAATCTCATACTCTAAATGCCAAATCAGTGTTGTCCATCTGACTGAGTAGACAGCACTGATCAACTCCAGGAACAATCAATTATGAATGCAGTCAGATCCCTGAGGTGATTACTGACTACTCTCCTCTGACCTCATGCTCTGTCAGTCGTCAGTCTCTCCTGGACAGCTGAGTCTGACTACAGCAGTCCATCAAACTGCCAAAATGACGACAGCCTGAACAACATACCTACTTACATCACATTTGTTTTGCAGGAGCTGTGTCTTAATACATTTATATATGTAAACAACCTTGTAGTAGTAAGTATACACAGGAATACTGTATATACACAAATGTGTGTAGCTGGTATTATAAGACCCTCAGGTCACAGAAAGAGAGTGAGGGCAAACCGAAGCTTGCTTTGTCATGCACAGGACACCGAGTGATGTGTTCTCCGACAATGATAATGCCCTTTCAGTTTCTGTCACTGACTTTCCTGGAGCCATTTTTGCAGAGATTTCCCAGTGAAGATGGTGTTACATAACATCAGCTATGGACCCTGCTGTTCATATCACTAATGCCTCACACTGTGGCGGGGGGTCACGTGCCTTATCCAGGCCACATCCAGGCGCCAACAGCAGCAATGTTCCAGCTGTTACTACAGCATCATTTCAGTCACTCAGGACTACGCTGAGCCATGCTACTTTCACACGGCTTCATTCCTGAGCTGCCATGTCCAGTACCTCAGCACCTACCAAAAGTCATTTTTTGGGAACAACAGCATCCAAGTACAGTAATTCAACATTTATGATACACTACAGGGACATAAGACTGTTATGAGAACTGTATATTTTACCTCTACTTCCAACTTTGCAGAGCTAGAAAGAAAGTAAATACTTGACTGAATTTTTTAGTAAAATGAAATTTGTAAAATACAACAGCTTTCTCACAAATTTCCCAAATTAATTACTGTTGTAAATATGTTAGTGATGTGTTTTATCTCTTTTGCAATGACCCCCAAACAGACAAAAAGTCTGTTAATATATATAAAAACATCGCATTTGTTACACAATTCAGTTTAAAACTAAACATCTACTTGGAATGACTTGCACAAAATCAAAAATCAAAAATGATTTTGATCCAACATACTGTATGGACAAATACCAGTTGACTTTGAGAGGGTATAGAACTGGTTAGCAAATATTTTTACAATGATTTAAGTTTAGCTTCCTGAAAACCACTGGTACCACCCATTTGTTACCACCAAAAGAAAATAAACACTAAAAATGTAATGTAAATTCTTATTGTGTTGTATTTGACACAGGCAGGGAATGCACTCCTCACCACTCCTTAAATGCTTCTTTCAGCCTTCTACCCTATCTTTGCAATCAACAACCAACAGACATTTTAAGTTAGAAATATGAATACATGTCCCCAGCTCATAGTGAAGATAAAAGTCACTTGCTGCTACCTCAGGGTTAACCGGTGAAATGATGAATGGCTATGCCTGCTTGTCAAGGTGGGCAGGAGGAGCTAGAGTATGAATGGGAGTTTGTACCCTCTCAAATCTGTGGTGTGTTCTGAGACTGACAGCCCTAATTATAAAAGCTCTTCAAATGAGTGACCTTGGGAGGCAGCAGAAATATGCACACACACACACACACACACACACACACACATACACACAGACATACCTGTGCACAGACCTAGCATTTTCTGACACTGAAAATCATACAGTGGCATTCCCGTTCCCTTTCTCTCATGACTGCCATCTATAGGCTCTAGTGTTACCACAGTCCTTTAAGGCTCTGGAGCTAATGACACAACCCTGAGTTTTATACATATTCCTATCAATGACCAACATTCCATGTATTTATATTTTGCACACACATTCAAGGACACCTTTTTGCTAAAGGAAAAACACCGCCCATATCGACTGTTGTCTTCACATCCCGGGACTGACAATTGCCAAAACAGGGTCCACCGGTGAAAGCTAATCAGCAGAAATTCTCATCAAAATTCACATATGACATCACTCTACCAATTAGCATTCACATGTACAATTCAGTAAAATAATCTCATTAGCCTTTAAACTTAAAACTAAGATATCCTATGATGTACACTCTACAGGAAGCTCTTTTTACTAGTCATGACAGTGACAACCGGAACCAACGTCAACCCTGAAAATCATGTTATATCACCCACACATAATAAACACACTGCTCATGCTATGCAGACATGATTCAATCACAGTGTAGGAAGAGAGCAAACTGAAACACAATAACAATTTCAGAGCGAATCCTTATTGCATGCAAATGATGTAGTGTCCTCTAGCTCTTCTCTGTCAGAACTGGAAAAGGTGAACTCATGTCCAAAACAGCTCGAAACAGGATGATCCATGTGTATGTAGCACACATAAGGGTAGGAGGATGTTTGTGTAATATAAGCAGGAAGCCAGATTTCAATTATTTTGCAGCCATTAGGATGCTGAGACATGTTGTGATCATCCTTATCCTGGCAACAGAAGCAGCACAGAGAGATGTCCTGCTGCAGAGGCAGCACAACAAACCGTGTGTATTGGAAAAACACACACAGTTTGACAGCAGACAGTAGACGGTACAGTACCTTAGCAGCAGCGGTTAAAGGACCAATGCAGTGGCAGGTGTTTCCAACAATGATGGAAGGACAGCAGATCAGCCAGCAATGGGACCAGGACGATGGCTATGGCAGCTCTGTAGCATAAAATGGTTTATCAATGCTTGGCAGAAAGAGGCACAGCCAGGCAGCGCAGGGAGAGAAGGAGAGAGAGAGAGAGAAAGAGCCAGCGAGCATCATTCAGCTCCCACTACTGTGGCTGTGCAGTAGAGCACACACATCAACACGCCCCCTTTCTCTCTCTCTCTCTCTCTCTCTCTCTCTCTCTCTCTCTCTCCTCTCTCTTTCTCACTTTCTCCTTCCTCTCTCTCTTTCTCTCACACACATACTCACACACACTCAATTGGTGATACAGAGTCAGGCACGCAGGGGTGCAGAGGCAGTGCAGTGCGCAGCAGTACTGAGCAGCATCCCCTCTCCAGGATGTGTCTTTCGTCTTCCTTTAATCAGAACTGGTCATTCTCTCTCTTATTCTCTGCAGTCACAGACAATTCTGTCAGATACCTTTCCAGCACTGTGTTCCCTTTCCACCTAACAACCACTGATGAGTAGCCATGATCGATGTTGGCAAGGTCATGTGAGGATCTGTGGCATTCCCTTGGTCTTTCCTTTCAGTTTTGTTGCATTGCTTCTCAGCTGTTTTTTTTTTTTGCAAGCTGATATAGGGACTCGTCATGGGTCATTATGCCACAGCAGCTCCCCAGAGGCTTGGCTTGACAAAACCTCACTCACTGAACGGTCAGCCAGACCAATCAGCTATCACAAACCACAGCAACACTATTACCATCCAATCACAGATCAGAAAATCAAGTGCAGAAGGGTATTAAAGGGGATTATTTGGGCCATCCTGAGTTTTTTTCAATATAGGGAGATAAGGAGGGGAGCACAGCGGCAGCACAGCGTGTGCGGCATGGCTGCCCTCTGTGGATGACAGTGGTGCTACACTCTGTTGTGGGAAAAACAGTGAGGAAGAGCAGGGCCCAAAACAGAGAAGCTTTCCTCAGTTTGGATGCCTAGCAACCACAGCAGCTCCCTATCTCTGTTTAAAGCCTTCCCTCCCCCTCCAGTGGGACCCTCTCTGCAATCCCAATTGAGAGCCTATATTGCTGCTTAACACTCAAGGCACCAAGACATCGCACAACACTGATGTCAAATGTTCCCACCCCTGTCCTCTGCTTGGTGTGTAAACACAAAAGAGGGAGGTGGAAAGCCCTGATATTGTGCAGGAAGCACACCTGATATGGGCAGCTGCACAGTAGATTATATCTCCAAGAGGGCCATGGGTCCAATCACTAAAACCTTCAAACAGCAGGATTAAAACAGTGACAGTGGCAAGCATGACACTTTTTGACCATTCGGATGTGAAAAGTGCATTTGTAAATGTTATCCATCATTTATGAAAGTACATGTAATAAATGATATGCAATTTTTATGAAATTGTAGCAGATTTAAACTCTCCATGAAAATACTGTGGCCTCTTATTGAGAGTCTATTATAATTTTCCTCCTTTGACACATCAAAGCTGCACTGATTAAATAGCAGTGTGCTTTTAAATTTGGGTCAACTGGGAGAGTCAAAAGTCTGAGAGAATATTTTAATAAATTCACTGACATCAAAGTACAAGTGGTGTGCTCAGTGGGCTCCAAGTATATTTGTTTTGGTAGAAAGAACAACCTTTATGTGTGCATTAACTAGTAAGCGCTACTGTTGGATTTGTGAGAGCTGATTTTTTTAGTAAAGATACAGAGAATGCCTGGTCATCTTAGGAACCAAACCTATTCAGACGGCTGTCACAGGATGTCAGATGGCAGAAGAAGGGCTTGAGGCTTGCCTTAACTCAGCTGGCAGAGACATGAGGTGTAAACAACTGTTTTGACATTCCCTTTTGTGAAAGGTTGTGCATATAATCAGAAACCGGCAACAACAACACTCAGTGCAGCTTATACAAGAATTTTAGGTGTCACATGCACAACCGCCAACCCACAGTAGGAGGGGAGATAAGTAAAGAACAATACAGAAAGTCCAAAAATTAGTAATCATGAATAATCCATCTGCAATCTATACCCAGTTATCCTTAAAGAGTTAAAGGGGATATATCGTGTATTTTCTGGCATAATATTTAAAGTTTCTGCACCCTAAAGATGACATAAATGCAGTTTTCAGATTCAAAATCACTCAGTGCTGTTTTGTGTCTGTGTGGGTTCTCTCTGGGTACTCCGGCTTCCTCCCACAATCAAAGACATGCAATAGGGCTTAGGTGAATTGGTTACTCTAAATTGCATGAATGTGAGTGTGAATGATTGTCTGTCAGCCACATTTCTGTCAGTCTGCCCCAGGGCAGCTGTGGCTACAGATGTGGGTTTACCATCACCAGAAGTGAATATGGAGTGAATGAATAACAGATTCAGTGTCAGTGGAAGGAGACTTGAAAAGCGCTATATACCGATAAATCCAATCCATTATTATTATTATCTATAAGAATATGAAAGTTATCCATCTCACATTAGAATGTCAACTTCAACAGCAAGTGT
The DNA here is from genome assembly GCA_029823295.1 of Pseudamia nigra. NCBI lineage: Eukaryota > Metazoa > Chordata > Actinopteri > Kurtiformes > Apogonidae > Pseudamia > Pseudamia nigra. The sequence continues at coordinate 3,652 of JAQQAE010014285.1, read as the reverse complement.
TTGAAGTGTCCACTCCTTTTTCTTGTGTATTTTTGAAGCTAGTCCCTTGTTAGTAAAAGTGCAGTATGTTCTCCTTTTTGTTGTCCCAATATACAAATTACAGCACCTGCAGCAACCATTTGTTTAAGGTGTTTAAATGTGCGGACAGGGTCAATGTGACCTGCGAAGGATAATTTTGGTGGGTCAACAATCTTTATTTACACTTTAAGGGCAGAATGACAAAGACTGGTTTTCACATAAAAGCATAAGTAACATTCTGTCTGGTAAATGTCACTGAAAGATTTTGAGAAAACCAAAGAAATGCGGCAGTCTTCACATCGATTACCATGCTGTATTGTTCAAATCTTTATCATTTTCATCATCTTCTTTGGTTCATCATCCACCTTTAAGATACTGTATTGCATCTACTACACACATTCTAAAAGAACACTCAATTATGTTAAATAAAATACCGGCCCAACATCACATCAGGGAAAATAAACAACTTTGGTTTGCACAAAGCATCCTGTAAGATGTTTTAACTGCATCACCGGCCACATAAATCTGGAAGGGTTTTCTTCCCACAGCTGTGTCCTCAACTAATGACTAAAATCCACCACTGAACACAAACACCACTCTGGAATGACAAGCTGGGTGTTAATCTGCACACGGACACTGTTAATAAATGAAGGCTATTTTCCATCCTTGCTGCATTTAAACACCCTGATATTCACCTATTTCATCAGATATACTCACACAGTTACTCCTGATTGTGACTGTGTTTCAGCAATTCAGTGTCATAATGATTACTGCTGAAATGTCACCAAGTAGCTCCTTAGCTTTCTGTGCCCTTGCCTAAGGTTGACTTATGTCTGAGTGAATCCTTGTTGCATTTGTAACATTTTATTCAGCACACATTTGTGTTGTTGGGATTAAGTGCACGCATTTATGGACTAATACAAACCATCAATTGCAATTCAAGTGATTAATCTGTTGAGCTATTGTAAGCAGCATTTTATAACTGATTTGCAAGAAATCATACATGTGCTCAACATGAAGAAATGTTGAGCAGTATTTTTTATATTGTTTGTGGTATAGACATCATCTCGATAAGAAATGAAAACACTCATAGTCACTGAGTTGGATTTGTTAGTGGTGAGCTAACAGTAGACTCTTTCTCGACAAGTGTAGGATGAGGTCAGATTATGGCTGTAGGCATCAACAACTGCTGATCCTGACCGTGGCCAGACACTATTCAATCAAAGCTTATTCGTTGAAAGCCCTGCTTAACATCGGATACGCAAAAAAACCCTGCATGCTCACCTTATGGCTGTTCTTCTTTGCTGTAGTTAACCTTTGTCTTTGGCTCCACAATACTTCCCTCTGAGACGGTTTCAGGAGTTTCTCGACTTTGCATGTCTTCTGACAACCCATTGTCCCCTTGGATGTAAAAGCATCAAGCATCAAGTCAAGCCATGGGTCAGTCACTTTACATCTTCATCATACAATTCCTGTTGGTTACAAGTAAAAACCTACCATGACAGAATGGTTCCGAAGTGCTTGTCATGGTCAGCAGAGCCAGATGATGTCATAACTCCAGCATGTTCCGATTATAAATATCTGTATTCAGCTGAGTTACATAATAATTGGTGTTGGATTATTGTCAGGACACACAAACAGCAAGGGTGGCACAGCTGCCACAGGAAATGCGTGGAAAGACAAATCCATCTAAGCCACATTTTTTTTAGTTAAAAAAAAGCTAAGCAAGATAAATAAAAAATAAAAAAATGGACTACTGCATGTCTGCTGTTTTTGCTAAATGAAATTAGGCATGTACTCAGTGGAAATATGTATATTACAATTTCTGTATTTATGTTTTTTATGTATTGTCCAGACTCCCAAACATTCAAATTAGGCACGCACAGCTACGTATATTGGCCTTGCTGACTGACATCCATCTGTAAGAAAGATGGCGCTCTACCAATGCAAGTTGCTGATATTTATCTGTAGTATTACCAGTAATTTGGACACATCTTCTGTTTCAGTATGATTCCTGTATTTTTTACTGTTTATATCACTCTAGATTAATACTGAAAGCATTGCAAGAACAATCACAAAGGCTTTGAATGGGTTCCCAAATGAAGTTGCCAAAACCATCAAATGATGGCTGAAGCTCTATAAATTGAGTTTCTGAGGTTGTAATTCTAATAAACTTATCCTCTGTAGCAGAGGTAGCTCTTGATCTTCCTTTCCTGGGATAATTCTCATGAGAGCCAGTTTCATTGTAGAACTTGATAGTTTTGGTTGCTGGACACATTTAAAGTTCTTGAGATTTTTTAGACTGACCTTCATTTCTTCAAGTGATGTTGGACTGTCTTTTCCATTTACTGTTTTGTGCCATAATATGGATTTGTGCAGTAGTTGTAGTAGCACTAATACGACTATTGACTGTGTACCCACCCTTCTTCTGCACAAAACAACTGATGGTCTAAAGCACATTAAGATGGCAAGAATTGACACATACAATTTATCTGCAAACTGAAAACGGTTCTGTGTGACTATATTGTGAAACTGATGTTAGAATTCCATTTGTGTGCAAAGCTGGTAAGCTAAATATGGTAACTTTGGACAATCTAAAATATAGATTAGGCCACTGCCTATCTTGGTCAGGACACTCTTGAAAAAGAGATTGTTAATTTCAATGAGTCTTTTCCTGGTTAAATAAAGGTTAAATAAATAAAACATGTCCTGCATTGTTTAACACTTTTTTGTCATATAATTCCATTCCAAATACAGTGGTGCCCAGGCTAACGAATTTAATCTGTTAAGTGTCATGTTTATTGGGTGGATCATTCATTTGCTGGAGCGAGTTTTTCTATAGGAATACATGTAAAACCAATTCATCCATTCTGGACCCACAAAAACTCCCATATAAAGTATGTATTACACACACGTACATGCACATTTATTGATTTAAGGCATTTATTGATGTAAAGATACTTGCCGGAGGAGGATGAGACAGAGACAGCCATTTTTCTTAGGTCCCATAATGAAAAACACAAAATGAAGCAGTATTTTAGGTGAAAAAAGTGAAAACATTAGGTGAAACAGTAGGTGGAGAGATGTGATATATAGTGAAGTGACGTATAGTAGATAAAGTTGCTAAAAAATATCAACAGGAGCGAACTACTCTGATATTGGCAGAACCAAGCAGAGTGACACACAATCAATTCATGTTTACATGACAAATATTCAAAGCAAACAGTGAACCGTTCACTGTACAAAATCTTCATGTTCAATCAAAATCTTCAGAAGACCTGTAAACAAAAAAGATAGTCATTTGAGATACGCTAAGTTGCAGTGAAAAAGATATAATAAAACATACCGTACTTAATAAAAACAGGTCTCTTATCCATTGCAATTAGAGGAAATAAGTTGAAAACAGCCTAATTTGACACATAAAATAACACACAGTCATAAATTGCTATTGAGAGGTAAAGATAAAAATACAATGATACTGCAGTATTCTTATTTATGCAGAATTCTTACATCTCAATAATCATATTCATAATGGAAAAACAGTCAAAAGAGCAAAGGAACTGAGAAAATAAATATCATGAAGGGGAAAATGAAAAAGTAAATGTTTCAACTGTAATGAACCACAGACATAATA
>JAQQAE010014284.1:0-12445 GCA_029823295.1 Pseudamia nigra | reverse complement strand
ATTTTGGACTGACATCCTGTTCTTGGTAATGTCACTGTTGTGCCATATTTTCTCCACTTGATGATGACTGTCTTCACGGTGTTCCATGGTATATTTAATTCCTTGTAAATTCTTTCGTACCCTTCACCTGACTGTTATCTTTGAACAATGAGATCCCTTTGATGCTTTGGAAGCTCCCTGCGGACCATGGCTTGTCCTGGAAGATGTGGCTACAAAAATGTCAGAAAAAGCCTACTACAACAGCTGAACTTTATTTGGGGTAAATCAAAGGCACTTTAAACGGTGTGTGCTGACTCCAATTTAACATGACTTTGAATGGAACTGCTTAAATCTGAACACAGCCATATTCTCAGTTATAAGAGGGTGTGCACACTTGTGCAACCTCATTATCTCAGTTATTTTTAAGTCACCTCTCTGAAAGATTTCAGTTTGTTTTTCAATTGCGTTGTAGAGGTTATAGGTTACATTAAAGGTGGAAAAAGTTGCGAATTTATTTATCTTGGTGTCACCTTTTTACCTCACAAAAACCTGGCATTTGAACAGCGGTGTGTAGACTTTGAGATCCACTGTACATTTGCATATTGTTCAGTGCTAGTTGTGTTGGACACTCTGTGTGCTCTCTTTCAGACAAGTGAAACTACACATCCTAAATGACCTAGAGATACAATAACTTGGTATTTATCTGTAACCTTTTGCAGCCAGTTTCTCTTAACCCTTACGTACAACTGTGTTTTTCCCCTCTTTCTCAGCTCCAAAACCTAGGCATTAATCCAGCCAACATCGGCTTCAGCACCCTAACCATGGAGTCAGACAAGTTCATCTGTATCAGGGAGAAAGTCGGTGAGCAGACTCAGGTGGTGATCATTGACTTGGCAGACCCCAATAACCCCATCCGCAGGCCCATCTCTGCAGACAGCGCCATCATGAATCCAGCCAGCAAGGTCATCGCACTAAAAGGTACGGCACCATATTGGCATTTAGGCCCGAAAATGATTCTTAACAAGGCCACTATATCTCAGTCGGAAGAAGCTGCCAAATGCAGTGTATTGATCCTCTGTTGTATTTAAATTAAAACCTTCTGAAATGTTTTGCAGTGTTCAGCTTGGACATTTTATGCATTATAGCAGCGTTATACATTTAATTATAAAGATTATGTATGCATTTTTCCATCTGTTTATGCCCATCCACATCCGACTTTAGTTTTCTGCTCTGACAGTTTTATATTGACCAGCATGTTTTTCAAGCATTTGTCCTGTAAATATTCAGAATACATATATATTTATTCTTTTTGTCCAGCATCCATGATTGCTTTGACTTTTTGTTGTTTTTGTCTTTTCTATGTTCTTTTTTTTTTCTTTACTGCTTTCTTATGTGTTTGCAGACGGTGAGTTGAAATTTAACTACTTCACTGTGGAAGTAAAATCCTGTTTTCAAGACTCTAAAACCAGAATTCACCCAAAAACACCCTATTTGGTACCAAATAAACATGAAACTGTATTGAATGAAGCAAAAAAAAAAAAAAAAAACAAATCAACCTGCCTGTTATTGTGGTCACTTTTAAGAAGTAAATATAATGTTTGAGTTAAAGATTTTGTGGGTATATTAAACCTACTTTTGCTGAAATATTTGGAACTTTTTGCATATCAAGGCTTCTGAAAATACAGTATTTCTTTGTTAACAGGATTTAACTTTCACATCCTTATAGCTTGCTGGCATTCCATCATTTTATTATCTGAGAAAAAGTGATTTAGAATCTGTTTTATATGTGGTACTACTATGGGTAAAGGAATGATTTTATTTTAATTCACATCGCTTTTCAATTTCCTTGTTGAAATTCATGTCCTTCTCCGTGTGTGCAGTTGTAATTACCCAAACTTGTCATTCCACATGTTCCTCTGTTGTGAATAATACTTAACTCTTTTAGTTACATCTGACCAACTCATTGTTTTCATAAGAACCTTAGCTTAGACATAATGCCCTGACTTGTAACCTGTATGATGGGTCTGTTTTCAATATAAGATTTTACTTATCTATGCGTTGTGGTTCTAAATTAGGTATGAACTGGGTTAGAGATTTACTTGGATGCTCATGAGGCTTGTGATAGTGTATGATTGCAAACAAACTTAGAGATTTGTTTGGCATCACAAGTTGCATAACACTTAACTTTATTGGATCCAAGTCCTTTGTGTCTTTTTCTGTTTCTATTCTGCACCTTTCCTTGGTCACACTGAGAAGTAGCTTGAATTTTCGATTTTTAGATAGATTGTGTGCGGCCATGTAGATGTTTGCACTGGTTAACCAACTCCAGGGCTGTTAATGTTTCCGTACAAATCAGCAGTAGTTAAATATATTTTTACAATATACATAAAACACTTTCATGAGGTAGAGGAAGAGCTTAGATTTATTTTGATATAATATTAGGAAACATAAAATGAACCAAAATGGAAGTAAATCTTACAAGCAGATTACAGTTACATCTGTTATGTCATTTTCTTGTTTTTGCGATTGATTGGTGTTGACTTGTTGAAATTTGTCATTTTGAGTCCTTTTGCCACATCTTTTATCACAGTTTTGAATTTTGTATCTTTAATGTCATTTATTGTTGCGTCTTCTGCCCCAGCTTTGTTTTTTCGGAGTCTTTTTCAAATAATTTCAAAAAAAGTATAACTGTTTTGGTCCTGAGTGAAAGTTGGAAAAAGTCAACAATCAAGCTAGTAAGAAATTATAATTTACATTTACTTGTGAGAGTTACTGTTAACTGAAACAATGTTCATTGACCATCATACCATTTTTGGTCAAGTCACCCAACCAAAGTATTTTGATTACATAAAATGACATTTTGACTTTTGTAAGCATTTAAGTAAGTCTAACCAAATATACAAATGCAGTGGTACCTCATCATACGAAATTAATCCGTTCCGGCGTAATGCTCGTGACATGAAAAAGTCATGAGACGGGACCTGTTTTCCTACAGGAATACATGTAAAACCAATTAATCCATTCAAACACCCACGAAAACTGCCATATACAGTATGTAAACAGACCGTACATACACATGTATTATTTGAAAAGGAAATTATATTGATTATCTGAAAAGGAATGCATGAAATTGGTTCTAAAAATGTTTTATATTGACATTTACCTTGGCCAATTGTTGAGGAAGTGAAGTCTGAGGAAGCTTAACAAACTCTTCAGCAGCCTTCCGATCGGAACTAGCCGCCTGACCACTGAATGGTGTCTCCATCTTGTAATGCAGACGCCACGGCTTAGACATGAATGTTATTCCTGTAGCAGGTTTCACAGTCTTGATCGTTTCTCACTGCTTGAAGTGGCAGCAACTGCATTCTTTGACTGTGTTCCTTTGCCGAGTGGGTCATTCATGTTTCATTTGCATCTACATCATATTACAGCTGTGCCATTACATGTTGCTATGGTAACTAGCCTTCGGTCGAGTTGGATCTTTGTATCTTCTATTTATTCAATATGGACATAGATTTACCTGAGATGCACTGGACTGCAGTTGTGGTTAAGTACTTACACTAACAACACTACAATATGATTTTGTTTACCACTGCTTGGTGACGTTTTAGCATATGTAGGCTAGCAGGAAGGTAACTAAAGCTTCCTGTTTGTTCCTCTTGCACCCCGCCATTCGTACAAATATTGTTGCATCCTGTTTTTGTCTCTAAGATGACACTAACATATACAGTCTATGGCACAACCTCTACTCAAAAAGTTGAGCCATTTCTGTTAATCTTTCCGTGTTTATATTTCGTTCTGTTCTTTTTCTTCCTCTGTTCTTCTGGGGCCATTTTGGTTGTACTGCGCTAGAGCGACCCCGCAATTTCCAGTGGCACTGCCGAGAGAAGAAGTCGAGAGAAACCAGAAGAAGCAGAGACTATTTTAGTTGTAACGTGAGGATTTAGTCGTGTGACGGGACAAAATTTTGCCCGACGTCTTACTCGTGTTACGAAAAATTTGTATGACGATGCACTCATATGATGGGGTACCAGTGTAGAGGTGTAAATAACCAGTGAACATCATATAATCTTTGAGGAATTAAATAAAAAGTTGGTTGAGTAATTTCTGTTTGGGTGACCTTGAACATTATTGCTTGTGAGTTCATCCAACGTATCCACCATAGTGAACATGAGCTTTATTATGAAAGGCTTTTCGAGCCCTCCTAATCTGTGCTGATCTTCATGTTTTTGTTCAGCATAGGGTCAGTTTAGGTCCCTCTCTTCCATCTACTGTCTTCTCTGCTCTGTCGACCATAATGATGTTTGTCAGCCGATTTGTCATGTGACACCGTATTGAGCTTTAATGTTTCCATGTAACCCTGTCTCAAGAATAGACACAATGCGCACACAACTGATCACAATTCAATCCAATTCGTTTGCTTGCACGGTTAAATTTTGCTTCTGCTGCAAGTGGTCTATTTTCCACACTTACGCTTATTGTACTCTGATCCAATAGCTCAGTGATGGCAAAATGATCATGAAGATTGTGCTAGCGCATTGGTCTCCTGCTTGTCTCACTTTTGTCGATTTGAGTACCGAATAATGAACAAATATGAATGTCACACTGCTACTCAATAAGGCTTCAGCACACTAAATTAACCCGAACTAATAACAAAAAAAAAAATCAGGTGAGTGAACCTTTTCTAAATATTTTGGTGTCGCTCCACTATGAGGACACCCCAGTATAAATTCCCTGAAAATCGAGCTTAATTCTTGGTTGAAACCGTTAGAAATCTTTTAATTGCAGTTCTAATTATGTCTATAACAGACCTATTCCACTTTAAATGTTTGACTTAGATGCAGGCATGTTTGCCTTTTTTGTGAGTTCTTTCTTGCTTCTGCCCTCCGTCCGCTTTGTTCATCTTTATGAAAGCTGCTCATGTGATGGGGCAGGCCAAGTAGTCGGATTATATAATACACAAAACATACAGAATACATTTATTAACCATATTTCAAGAGCTGCTGTCAGTGTTATTTTATGACTATTCAGATTGGATTTGCATCTGTCTTGTTTGCCTCTTGTTTGAAGGTAGTTTACTTGCAGTTGTGCAGTTTATGCTCCTATACACTGCCAATCAAAAGTTTGGACATACCCGCTACTTGTACTTTTTCTTTGTTTTTCATTATTTCAACATTGTACATTAATTTTGACAGTGAGAAAGTTGTCTAGTGGATAGCACCAGTGCCTCACAGCAAGAAGTCTCTGGGTTGGATTTTGCGTGTTTTCCTCGTGTTTGCGTGGGTTCTCTCCAGGTATTCCGGCTTCCTACCTAAACCAGAAACATGCTCTAAGGCAGGGGTCGGGAACCCTGGCAAAAGCATCCAACACCAGAAGTCGCATTAACGGTTAGAAGTATTTTATTATTGGTTTGCTTCAGTATCACGACGTTATTAAAAAGAATAAATTCAGAGACTTATTAGACTCTCAAATTGTAGGATTTACTTAAAAATTCACACATTTACACTGTAGTTGTATTTAGTGTTAAAAATATTATATGGCGCTCACGGAAATGCATTTTTAAAAATGTGGCTTTCATGGCTCTGTCAGCCAAAAAGGTTCCCGACCCCTGCTCTAAGGGTTAGCATAAGAGGTGCCTCTAAATTGCCCAAGCTGTTGGGATGGGAGATTGCAAGTGCTTGAAAGTAACTTAACCTGTTTACTTGAAAGATGTCATGTTTGACCACTTACAAATCCTCATCTTTTCCACTTTTACAATAATTGGTAGAACTCTTTTTCAGAAGGAGTGCCACTGCTCGTAAATAAGAAAAGCACAGTATCTTGAAAGTGGCTGAATCAGTTCACTTGAAACTTGGCATGGTTAAGGAAACACTTGCAAAAAAGTTTTTCATTGGATGTTTTGTGACAGTGGGCAGTTGAACAATCTCTAGTTTCTTTTGTTCTTGTACACTTTGGATGTCCTCGGTATTAATGTACAATGTTGAATAATAAAGAAAAAAACACTGAAAGAGCGTGTGTCCAGATGTAGTGTAGGTCAGTTGATTCATAATTCACCTCTATCTTAAACTGCACATCAGTGTCACAGTCAAACCGCAACACAACCACTTTTTAGTCTGAAATGTAGTACCTTCTTGTCTGGTTTTTCTGTCAGTTGTTTGGGTACACTGCAGATATATCGCATCAATTCCGACTACAGCATGCATGGCATCCCCTGTCTGTCAGTCATGGCGTTGTTGCCTGATGACCTCTGTGCCATGACTGCTATTTTTTCAAATTTGTATCTTCCTTTTCCATTACAATCTGTTTTTTTTTCTTCACCTGCTTGTGTGTGTTTGTAGACAACACCTGTGAGAAACTAATATTCTTTCCGCGCTCGGCTCCTGCCCTCTTCTCCCCCCTTAGCTGCCAAAACTCTTCAGATCTTCAACATTGAGATGAAGAGCAAGATGAAGGCACATACCATGACAGATGATGTTACCTTCTGGAAATGGATCTCCCTGAACACAGTTGCACTTGTGACTGATAATGCTGTGTACCACTGGAGCATGGAGGGTGACTCACAGCCAGTGAAAGTCTTTGACCGTCACTCCAGCCTCGCTGGCTGCCAGATCATCAACTACCGCACTGACGCTAAACAGAAATGGCTCCTGCTCATTGGTATCTCAGCCCAGGTAATGTGCTCTTCACATCTTCTTATTTTAAAATCAAATATACAGAGTTTATTATGAATTGTTTGAATACCAAATGTATTCTTTTCCTGAGCCTTTTTGTGTCTTAATTAGAAAATGTGGGAATGTATGAAACTGAATTGGAGATTTATGGTAGTACACATCCTGTTGTTTACCATCAGCTCTGTACATTGTACATGAACAAACTAAGTAGCAGTTTGCAAGGCTGGGATGGTCATGCATAGTTAGAAGGAACACCACCTGTCTGGTCAGAAGGACAATGAGACACTTTTACATATAACACTTAAACCTGAATATGTGCAAATATTGCTAGGCCAACTTTTGAAGAGGATGGTATTGTCGAATTTGGAGGAGCTCAGCTCCTGGTTTCAGTTATCTTGCAAACCATCCTGGAGTCTGTGGCGCCACTAAAAACAGGCAGCCTAAAGCTAAACCTGAGCCCTAGTTCAATGACAGAACTCACGCTGCCAGGTGTGACTGCCACAGAGCCCGAGCACAGGTGGAAGGAGGACAAGCTGGAGGCGTCACTTCAAATCTTAAAGGACTGCTGGCAGATGGAAGTTTTTATGTAAAGCTTTCAAGTGTTGAATCCCCCCCATTCCCCTGTCATGTGGGGTTCCAAAGGGTTCAGTTTTAGGGACCCTTCTGTTTTTCTTCTATTTACTTCCTCTGCGATCTGTTCTTAAAAAGCATGGCGACTCTTTCCATTTTTATACCGATGACCGCCATATCTATGTACCTTCTTTAAAGCCGAAAGATGGCTTCTCAGTTAAACCTCTCCTTGCTGGTCTTGATGACATTAAAGCTTGGATGGCAGTAAACGTCTTGAGTTCTAATGAAAAGAAAACAGAAGTGATGGTGTTTGGACCCAGTGGGTCCTGTGTGTTCCCCCTGTGGTGATTGGGGCCCTTGGTACCGTATGTAAAGTCCACTGTTGCAAAGCTGGGTTTTAAGATGGACAGTCAAATTTGTTCTCTGGTGAAGTCTAGTATTTTTCATTCAAGGCAGTTGGCAAAGGTGAAACCTTTTCTTTGAAGGCAGCACTTTAAAACAGTGATCCATGACTTCATTTTGTCATGGCTGGATTATTGTACTGTATCTTTGTCAGTCTTCACTCTCTTATCTCCAGCTTGTCCAAAATGCCGCCATCTGTCTTTTAGTGCAGTGGTCCCCAACCCCTGGGCCGTGGACTGGTCCGTGGGTCAGTTGGTACCGGGCCGCACAGAAAGAATACATAACTTATATTATTTCCGTTTTATTTATCTGATTCTGAACTGTTTTATTTTGATAAATGACCGGACTCTCTCGGTTACATCTCGGTCACTTTAGCGCCAAAATTTAATCCAGTTAGCAAAATGAGTAAGAAACAGATGTCTTTGAAAAGTTTCTTTGTGAAGGGGAAAAGGCACAGTGAAGAGAGAGACCAGCCTGCATCTTCCAAGAAAAAGAAAGCTTTTAACAGACAATACCAGGAGTCCTACTTGAAACATGGATTTATCACGACAGGTGATTCCCACGCACCGAGCCCACTTTGCATAATATGTGGCGAACGACTTTCTAATGAGGCAATGAAGCCTTCAAAACTGCTTCGTCACTTGGAGACCAAGCACCCTGGATTAAAAGACAAGCCCCGGAGTAGTTTGAAAGAAAAAAACATGAACACGAAGGACAGAAGAAATTACTGAGGGCAACCACATCAGTAAATGAGAATGTACTGAGAGCATCATCCTTAGTGGCTAATCATATTGCTAAGGCTAAAAAGCCATTCACTATTGGTGAAGAATTGATCTTGCCCTCCACTAAAGACATTTGCCGTGAACTTATAGGAGAGACTGCTGTTAAAAAGATAGCACAGGTGCCTCTGTCAGCTAGCACCATGACTTGGCGCATTGAGGAAATAGCCGAAGACGTTGAGACACAATTGTTAGAGAAGATTGATAAATCACCGTGGTACGCACTCGAGGTTGACAAATCTACAGATCTTGACTGCAAGGCAATACTACTTGCTTATGTGCGATATATTTATCAGGAGGATGTGCATGAGGATATGTTATGTGCACTATTGTTGCCAACCAACACCACAGCCGCAGAATTGTTCAAGTCGCTGGATGGTTACATATCCGGAAAACTGAAATGGTCCTTTTGTGTCGGTATATGCACAGATGGAGCTGCTGCCATGACCGTACGGCTGTCTGGTTTAACTGCTCGGATTAAGGAAGTTGCACCTGAGTGTGAATCTGCGCATTGTATCATTCACAGGGAAATGCTGGCTAGCAGAAAAATGCCACTGGAATTTAACAACATAGAAATAAGATGGTCATCCCGTGGGAAATCAATGGCCAGAGTGTTTGAATTACGAGAGATTTCTCTCAGAAAAGAAGTCACCGCTGGCAGCACATTTCAGTGACTAGGAATGGGTCGTAAAACTGGCTTGCCTACGCGACATATTCAGCTTGCTCAATTAACTCAATCTGTCACTTCAGGGAAAAATGACAACTGTCTTTAAGTTGGCAGATAAAGTAGCTGCATTTAAAGCCAAACTGGATTTGTGGGGACGGCGCGTGAACAGAGGCATATTGGACATGTTTCAAACATTAGCAGGGATTTTGGAAGAGACTGAGCCTGCGCCTTCATCCACCAAGCTGGTGCATGATCACCTGTCTTTGCTTTTAAAAGAGTTTGAACACTACTTCCCAACCTCAAAGGACCCACGAACTGCCATGGAGAGATAATTGACGATTATGATTGGCGCTATACAAATAAAGATTGAATTGAATGGATCCACGACCCATTTGTCAACAAACCACGTGAATCCAGCATGTCTGTGCAAGAAGATCAACTGCTGGAAATCGCAAATGACGGCGGCCCTAAAAGTGTGTTCGAGACAACAACTCTGCCAGTGTTCTGGATTAAAGTCATGGCAGAATACCCTGAGATCGCCACCACAGCACTGAAAACCTTGTTGCCATTTCCGACTTCCTATCTGTGTGAAGCGGGGTTTTCTGCAGTGACAGCCACCAAAACAAAACAACGGAGTAGACTGGACATAAGCAACACACTTCGGGTGTCTTTGTCTCCCATTACCCCCAGATGGGACCATCTCGTTGCAGAGAAACAAGCTCAGGGCTCCCATTGATATAGCGCTGTGGTGAGTTAAAATTTTCATGCACTTTATATTCGTTTTTATGGTGTATCTGCATCTTATTTTGAAGGCATGTAAACGTTAACATAGCAACCAGAATCAGAGTGTTAGTTAGGGCAGTGTCCGCCAACAGAGGGAGGTGAGGGAGAGAGGAGTAGCGCTTGTGATCTCGGGCACACAAACATCTGAAGGTTCAAACTGGCAACTTTATTTCAACTGTTGGAAAAATAACATTCACTGAGTGTTTAATAATAATAAAATGGTGTGTACAGTAGGTATATTTAGATAGAGAAAGAAATGTGGAATTGCTGATTCTTGTCCTTTATTTTTCCACGTGAGTTTTTTAATTATTATTTATTTAATGGGCAGGGAGCATGTTACCAGAGACATTGATATTATACTCGTGTTATGTTGTTGGTGCAGTGTTACGAGGAAGCTGCTAATAAAGTTGCATACGAGTACACAGTGGATTCACGTTTATTATTTTATAACAATCTACGCCCCCAGTCCGTGGTAAAATTGTCAAGCGTTGACTGGGCCGCAGTTACAAAAAGGTTGGGGACCACTGTTTTAGTGGGAACACAGAAAAGGGAGCGCATCACAACAATTCTGGCCTCACTCCACTGGCTGCCAGTGCATTTTAGAGTTCATTTTAAATTCTTTTTTTGTTTTTAAATGGTCTTGCCCCCCTTACCTCACTGAGCTGCTACCCTTACACTCCTGTCCAATCTCTCAGTTCAGCTAACTGGATGCTCTAGAATGTACCAAAATTAAAACAGAAGCTCAGAGAGGACAGTCTTTTCTGAATGATCTGCCTTTGCACCTTCGACAGGCTCCCTCACTGTCCATTTTTAAAACTCGTCTTAAAACCCACTTAGCACAGCTTACTGACTTTATTTGCTCTTATTCTTTTATTGTATGGATTAATTATTTTTATTGCTAGTTGTTTTTATTATGTGACCCTTCTTTTATTGTGTCAGTTGTACTTTTAGTTGTATTTTATTGTTTGTATTTTATGAGTTATTGCTTGTTTTTATGTATTAGATCTTATTTGTCCCTGATGTACGGCACTTTGTTTCAGCTGTTTTAAAGTGATTTATGAATAAAGTTGATTGAAAGAATTAAAGGAGGGGGCCGTGTTGTCATGGTCTATCGCCAGTGGAAAACCTAAAAAAATATATATACAAAGGAGCTATATTTTACAAAATTGGTACAGCTATTTTTTCCTTATTTTGTGGTGGAAAATGATATGGGATGGACAGCTACATATAAATATGAATCTTGATTTAATAATTTTCAGTAGCCATGTAAATAGCTTAGTTTGAACTTTGAACATAAACAGTAAACATATTATGCATCTAAATGCTGTCCGTATATAGGTAATCTTTGACACCAACAGTCACTGAGACTGAGGTTTGGCTTGGTATATAATGTGTGAATTTTTTTTTTTGCTTTTTCAGCAAAATCGTGTGGTGGGGGCCATGCAGCTGTACTCTGTTGACAGAAAAGTTTCTCAGCCCATTGAAGGCCACGCAGCCAGCTTTGCCCAGTTCAAAATGGAGGGCAATACAGAGGAATCTACACTTTTCTGCTTTGCTGTCAGGGGCCAGGCTGGAGGAAAGGTGACAGAACCATAATGACAAATACTAACTTTATTAACAAAACAAGCCTCAGACTGTCAGTATTTAAAAAACAGATCCTGAAATGCCTTGTAACATATGTACAGTATAAGATGTATGAGAATTGGCTGTTATTTTTTCCAATAATGTATGTTAGATATGTATTGTTTTTTGTTTATCTGTGTGTGTGTATATAAAGAAGAACTCAGGGAGATTTTATTGGATAATAATGAAGTTTTCTGTTTACAAAACAGTTGCACATCATTGAAGTGGGAGCTCCACCAACTGGCAACCAGCCATTTCCAAAGAAAGCAGTGGATGTGTTCTTTCCTCCAGAAGCTCAGAATGACTTTCCAGTGGCCATGCAGGTATGCAGCAGTAAATATCTTAAAAATTGTCCCGCAGCCTCACACAGTGTGAAACCAGTATCCTCAGATAATTAGTGTAGCAGATGTCTTCACTATGATACACAAATGAAATGTGACACAGATGTCTTCATCTACTCTAATGTACTGTCTTAACCTGTTGAGGAATACTGCTTTCAGCTTTTTATTAATTGTAAATCTTGGTGGTTATTCAAAAGTTGCCCACATAGGTTCTTAAAAACAATCCATATAATCCTTTTATCCGTTTTTGTCACAGATAAGCTCAAAGCATGATGTGGTTTTCCTCATAACCAAATATGGCTACATTCATCTGTATGACCTGGAGACTGGTACCTGCATCTACATGAACCGCATCAGTGGAGAAACCATCTTTGTTACTGCGCCACATGAGCCCACATCAGGCATTATTGGGGTCAATAGAAAGGGACAGGTATGAATGTCAACCAGAATCCACCTCAGCAAAATACAATATTCTCTACACTAACGGTTTTTGATTTTATTCATTATGACTGGTAGCATCAGATCTGATGTTTCCCTGATTCTCATACAGTGTATATAAAAAGTCTACACACCCCTGTTCAAATGCCAGGTTTTTGTGATGTAAAAAATTGACACCAAGATAAATAATTT